>JAVYIG010011190.1:0-62700 GCA_035222895.1 Strongylocentrotus droebachiensis | reverse complement strand
GGTGATTTGTTCATTGGTTGCTTGAAATACCAGGCATTAAATAACCATAGAATCAAGACTGTTGTATTGATGAACTATAGGGGGAGGTATGGGAGGAGTGAAACAGAGAGAGAGAGAGAGAGAGGGGAAGGGAAGAGGGTGTGTTTGAGGGCTGGATAGGGGAGGAGAGAGAAGGGGGAGTGAATTATTCTTGAAATGCCTGGTAATGGAAACAATATTTATCACAGATATATTGACACTCTATCAGATAATTCATAATTCAGGACGAATACATGTACCTCACTGGCTGCTTGAAATACTTTGCAATGGAAATGTAATAGATATGTTCACATACAGTATGTTTCTTCTACAAACCCAGAAAGTAAGGGAATTGGCTACCCAGAATTAAAATAATAGCAATAATGCCTATTGGCATGTAAGTCTGTCCTAAAAAAAAGCACAACTACTTACATGTGTGTTTGGCTTCTATTTGTTAGCTGTTTTTAAAACCCAAACCATATGTCAAAAGAACAGATGATGGAATAGTTTATGAGTGTCTGGATATTCCTATTGGAAAACATGTAACAGTACATGTAGGTTCCTTGACAATGGATGCATGACATTGCAATTTGACAGATTGGAGACAGCTTTATATATATAGGTACCAATTAAATCTGAAAATACAATACGTCAGCAAGGCACCATTTTTGGTAGCTGGAGCGTATAGCCTCAGGCCGCTCAAACGAATGGCACAATGGTCGTAAACGGATGGGATTAACACAGGAATTTATGAGCAATTTTTCTTGTTATCATACTCACCCAAGCATGCATGCATGGAGTGGCTTACGTAGCACAAACATGCATGTACTTTGTGATGAATAGATTGATTCCTTCCCCCCCCCCCCCCCCCCCCCCCCCTCGACAGAAATTAGGTTCATGCATATCACAGCACATAACACGTACCCTCTGTATTCAATTAATGTAATCTCTTTCTTGGCATTGTGCTAAATAGTGATAAAGATGGAGGCTTTATTTGGACTGATATTTGTCTATTTTATGGCTAAGCCTATTCTAAACTCATTGTCATCAGTGGAAAACTTGGAAAACCCGAAGACAGATAAATCTTGCTACGTACCAAAAGACAATGGCACTTTGACTATCAAGTTCGAATTAACATACCCGTTTGTACAATGGATGGACTGGTACACTATAGCATGGAACACAAACCAGAATGGAACTGGTACCTGGCTTATCAATGGCAGTAAATGCCTAATCTCCAAAACCAACAGTGGTTATTACAGGCAGAATCAGCGTTGGAAGGCAACGATTGTTTACGATCATGGTGTTATCTATAAGATGGAGGTTAAGGATATGATGTTACTTGATCGAACGCCCAAACTCTATGCTTTTGTGATTAATTATAGAACGGACCGGATAATAGCAAGGTCTTCAGGCACAGCCTCTTTCAATGTCAGGACATGACTGCCCATTACCAATACCAACTAATAAACTAGCTCCCAACCAAGGAAACAGACTCTTCAACATCTCTTCAACTCCCACACCTCTTAATTACATCATCACCCTCTGTAGGGGAAAATCTATCCCAGAAGTGGAATATTCACAAGTGGAGAAAATCATCAGTTTGATTCATGTAAGTGAAAATGCCCATTCATGTACATGTATAATTATGTACATGTAGCTCAATTAATTAGGTCAGGTTAAATTGAATGTAATGCAGTGTGTATATTTCTTGCCCAGATTTTTAAATGGGTTTTTCCAGTTAGTGTAAATGGCAGTAAAAAATAATCAATTATTTTTTACTATGGTGTTTGGGCTGTGTACATGTAAATGGGCCTTTTGCCCATCTTATCTCTCTTTTTCTTTTTCTTTATTATATAATTTTTTATTTTTTTTACTACTTGATCCAATTGGGGATGCCCCCCCCCCCCCCCCACCCCCTCCTCCTTTACAGAACTACTGCATTACACACCGACTTATTTTTGTATTTTATTACAGACGGGTGACTAACTTGTAGCTGCAGGTAAATTGTTATGTACCATAATCGGCATCACGCATCGTGCTTTCCGAGCGATCGTCAAAGACATACAATTTTTCTTCCCAGATGTCTACGATTACACCAGGAGACTATGGAGGCGGGTCCGAAAAGCAGTTCCATGAGCACGGGACACCGGAAGAAAATGATGCTTTGAATAATGATCCAATGGACAGGCCTTAAATTAATCGGACGGCCATCGACGGCCAGGCCGTCGATGTCCCTATGACTGGCCGTGGCGCCCTCCCAAAAAAAGATAAATTCACGGCCAAAAAGGCCGTGCCCCTTTTTTTCCATCTGGCCGACGTGCCTTTTTTTTCGAAATTTGGGCTCATAAAACTACCAATTGCGCCCATAATCATCTAAAACTAGACGGCAAGGCGCAAGTGTTTTCCGTGAAAATGCGCCCATAAATTATTAGAACAGTAAAAATACACGAATCACGTTCAGTTTGCCGCCCACAAGCTCTCTACTAGCTTCGTATTTAGTGCTTTAATAAGGCGCAAGTGCCGTGAAAATGCGCCCTTTGTTATTATACAGGCAATGCGCTAGCGCACGCACCGTACGTACGTACGTTCATGCGATCGCTTGATATGCATGGTGCATGCTGTGGACGCACGCACGTACGTACTTACAATTTGAAGGCCAGGATCAAGAAAACAAATCGTCAAATGGAGAAATAAACAAGCATTCAAATAGTCATTAGAGATCTGTCAAGGTTTGTTTGTAGGTCTAGTTTATTATTTTATCTCAAATAGAATTTAGAATTATCTTATTAATAAGTTAAGAACACCTACGATGTTCTCGATCGTAGTTACTCTCATTTTGCCACCAGCCGGACTAGCTTCAAAAAGCTACCCCGCCAGCTTCCCAAGACGAACGTTTCGAGTCCCGGTAAAATTACGCGCTGCGAATCTCCGAAGGTGCAATCGGTTTCGCTGGCAAACTTCCAGGCCGACAGCTTCCCACCAAAAGTGGCGAGAGTGTGTGTGCGAGGAACGATTTTGGTTTCGTGAACGCACGTTACGCAACTGAGCTGAGCGTGTCACTTTCAGCTGTCGAATGTCTAAGGACATTTTTACATCTTATTTCATTGGTTAGGCCTATACAACAGTTAAAAAGATAATTTCTTCAAATTTGCTCCTACTACCGAGAGTGTGGCGGAGGGTTTGTGTGTGAGGTGCGATTTTGATTTGGGATACCCGGTAAACTTGCCAAGTCCTTCTGACTTTCGATGTTTTTGAAATTGACAATTTATTTATTCATTTGCTCATCAATATTTTTAGTTACTTTAAAATACTGTTTAATGTGCAAGTTTGATGTTCTTAATCAATCTTTCCTGTTCATATTGTTAAGATTAAAAAGTTATTAAATTGATCGTTCTATTCACATTATGAAATTAACATTGTAGACTCTCTTTGAACTTATAATTAGATTAGGGGCCTATCTGTTTTTGGAAAATTGCCCCTTGCTCTGGTAAATTCCTGTGGGCAAGGGGCAACTTTAAAAAAAAATTGCCCCTTGCTCCTGGCTGCTAAATCTAAGGCTTGCGGGCCGCCATCTTGTTTGTATACATGTACCGTAGACCTCTATACATTCTGTGAAGAAGCTGGTGCTAAAAGTCGTGGGAAATTGATCCCGCACAAGTTTCATAAAATACACATGACATCTAACAAAAATAGAATCAATTTTTTTGGCCTCATACTCGATGCCCTTTTTGTAAAAATATTTTGGCCTCGATGCCCTTTTTGTAAAAATATTTTGGCCTTGGTGCCCTTAAAAATATGAGGTACTCTAAGGCCAAACTGGCCTTGCCCTAAAAATGACGAAATTTAAGGCCTGAATGGATATTGATATTGAAATAAGAAATTGACAGACTTTAATTGCTACCATACAATAGAGTACACAAATCATTTATCTTCAAAAACTAAATCCAATGATAAAATATCATTTTTGTTTAAATAGTTTTCAAATATATTTAGTTTGGACAATAAAAAAAAGAATTATGTTTGGAATATATTTCAGAAAAAATATATTTCACAGCTATTTTCTCCTAATTATCCAATTCAGTGTTTCATTGCTTGTTTTCAAGGATCTTTACATAAATTGTGTAGAGAAGGTGACTTAAATGTTGAAATAGAATCAAGTTCAGTGAATCAGTTTAAGTATGTCACATATAATGCATCATTTGAACAAATCCAAATGAGCTAAAATTGGCCAAAGTTATTCCAATTTACAAAAAGGGTGTAACTACAGACCCATATCTATTTTGTCAATTATTTCTAAATTATTTGAAAAATGTCATTTCTTGAATGCAATGATATTTTACACAATAAAGAATTTGTTTTTTCGTCATGGTTTTAGTACAAACATGGCACGTAATTGTAGAATTTATGAATAATATAGTATCTGCATTTGAAGAAAAGAAAATATTGTTTGGCCTTTTTTAAAGATCTTTCTAAAGGCGTTTGATACTGTTGACCACCCTATACTTATTGACAGAATAGCTTTTTACGATATAAGAGATAAAGTTTTTAAATGGTTCCATAGTTATTCAACTGATCGACAAGATCAGTACAGTTCACAACGCACATACATTTCAATAGGAGAATTGCAGGGCTACGTACGTGTTAGTCCATTACTTTTCTTATTGTATATAATTGACCTGCAGTTTGTTAGCAATACCTTTTGTCCAATTATATTTGCAGACGATACTAATTTATTCATGTCTGGAAGAGATCTGCACGAAACAAACATTCAATTCAATATTATAAGATATTTTCACATTACTGACTACTTGAAATATATGTACATGCAATGCCTATTGGCATGTAGAAGTCTGTTCTACAAAAGCACATTAACTACTACAATACATATATGTTTTTGGCTTTTATTTTTTTGCTGTTTTAACCCCTTACCACGTCAAAAGAACAGATCATGGAACATAGTTTATTACATTTGTGTCTGGATATTCCTATTGTAAACATGTACCATTATGTTTCTTGACAATGGATGAATGACATCGCAATTTGAGACAGCTTAGGTACCGATATCTGAAAATACAATTCTTGTCTACATGGCACCATGCAATTTTGGTACTGAAGCGTAAAGCCTCACTGAATGGATCAGAATAACACAATTAATATGAAGGGATTCATGACCAGTTTTTCTTTTGATTATATGATCCAATCATGCATGCTGCAGTGGCTTTCAAGCACAAAAATGTACTTTGTGATGAATATATCGATTGATAATTCCTCCCCCCCCCCCCCCCCCCCCCCCCGCCCCCTCAACAGAAATTATGTGTACGTGTCAATGTAACACGTCTTCTGTGTAAAAGTTTTGTCAATGCATGTTACTCTCTTTGAAATTACGCTAAATAGTGATAAGATGGCGGCGTACTATGGACTGCTCTTTGTCTTTATGAATATGCTAGCAATTAGCTCAGCAGTGATAGAATTCATGGAAGAACCAAAGACAGACAAATCTTGCTACGCGGAAAATGATATCGGGATTTTGACAACCAAGGTCTATATACCAGACCTGTATGTACATATACCATTGGACTGGTACACTATAGCATGGAACCCAAACCAGGATGGCACTGGTAAATGGCTTATCAATGGAAGCGAATGCCTAATCTACCAATACATCGATCATCGTTGGAAGGCGACATTTGTTTACGAACATCTTTCGATTTTCTATAAGATGGAGGTTAAGAATATGGAATTCTATGATGAAACGCCTGGACTCTATGCTTTTGTGATTGATCGTATGAAGGACCTGATAGTGGCAAGGTCTGCAAGCACAGCCTTTTTCAAGGTTCAAGATAACTGCCCATTGCCAATACCCACCAATGACATACCACCAAACACCAAGGGAATGTTCTCTGCTTCTCCAACTCGGACACCATCTTCTTCACCACCACCCCCTGTAGAGGGATATCTATCCCAGGAGTGGAATATATTAACTTCACACATGAAGGAAATAAAGGACATCATCAGTTTGATTCCAGTAAGTGAAATTGCCGATTCATGGACCAATACATGTACTTGCATTAAAGGTAATACAAAGTTTTGGTATGGGGTCATGAATTTGGTTAAAATGACCATATTGGAAGCATATGCGATCCTACAACATTCAGTGATCGTGTCACGGTTGAAATTGAGTCTAAAGTTATGAAATTGTAAAGAATAAACTCTTTATGTTGTATAGCTCCCTCTCAAGGTCAAGATATTCATTAAGCTATAAAACAATGTTTCTTGACTAAAATCGACCGATTAGCTATTCCCGTTTGGAAAGTATATATCACAACTACATATTCTGAGATTTTCATGGTCGCAGCTACCATTGTACGGCCGTAGACGCTATTTGAAATCTATCAAAATTTACCGGAAGTAAATAGCCCCTAAAACAGAAGTGTTTTAGGGGCTAGATTTTCTAGTGCTTATAATACATCTACAGGGGCATCCAAATATATCAAAATTGTAAAGAATCACTATCCACCCAATTTTCAAAATTTCCCAAAACTTTGCATTACCTTTAATTTTAGCTTAATAACGCCAGGTGAACCTGAATGTGATGTGCGTTCTTTCTTGTCCAGATTATTTCCCAAAACAGATTATGGTGTTTAAAATGAAATTAAATGAACAATGTAAGGAGGAGAAAGTGCTTACTACTGATGGAAATATTGTATAAAAACATTCCAACACTTTTTTTAAAGAGAATGTAAAAGTATATAAGCCTACAGTATATAAAGTTCTAAGATAGAATGTCAGCAGTAGCGTAGTGTCAGTCAAGCCATTAATATTAATATGACATTGATACATGTGCAGTGAAACCTGCTTTAGCAACCACCTGTACAGAAAGATCCCCTATCTTTAAAGAACACCTCAAAAACCTATCATGTTCTTTTTTCTTTACTTTATTACAGACGAGCACATTCCATGCCGGTGACATACTCAACTACATATGCTCTACTTTCCTAGCGATCATCGTTGGCCTACAATTTTTCTTCCCAGATCTCTATGACTTCACCAGGGAATGCTTCAGAACACTATGGAGGTGGATCAGACAACGGTTCCAGCATAAGGACCAACAACAGTTCCAAGAGCGCGGGGCACCGGAAGAAAATAATGCTTTGAATACTAGTAATGATCTGTTAGATGCAAACTGAAAGATGATCGAAAGACCTGTTTTATAGGTAAACATTTTACAGAATATTAGGATTTTTTTCTCGTAGTCTATCATATACATGTATGCATTTTTAAAAGGTCTTTCTTTGCAAACATGATATTTGGCATGAATTACATGTACATGTAGTTGAGCCAGTGGAAGAAAAAAAAAAACACAACTCCCATTTGCACAAAGTGACCTGAGTGTGTTTTGCACATGGTGTCAAGCCTATACATGTATATACATGTATATTCTTAAACTTTAAAGTTTATCTTTAACCTTGCAATGTGTAAATGCTAATATTTCGCCAATTGTGCATTTTATAAGATGATGTTTATCAATTTACATTACAGAATGATCAACTTTGTCAAGGCTGACTTACTGTGTGTGTACCAGTATGCAGTTGACCAATCATATTCATTTGTAATCTTATATATCATTGTTCAGCATTTCAAACCAAATGATAAACTGTGTTAAGACTGCCTGACTTTTCTTTATATGTTTGTTTATACTTCACCAATTGTACTTATTTTTAATTTACATATGGTATGTTTTTAATGGAATGTGGAAATAATGTTGAACTTGAACTTGAATATAAGACTAATATTGTTAAACAAAGAATGATCAGCTGTGATGATCGAGACGTACTGCTTAACCTTGCTATATTTCACCAATTGTACATAATTGTAATTTTCTAAGATGCTGTTTATCAATTAACATTTTAGAAAAATCTTTTTTGTCAAGGCTGATCGACTTCCAGTTTGTGTATCAGTCTATAGTTAACCAATCAGATTCATTTGTAATCTTTTATACCGTTGTTCAGCGGTCAAAACCAATGATAACTGTGTTAAGACTGCTATATTTCACCAATTGTACATACATGTAATTGTAATTTTCTAAGATGCTGTTTATCAATTAACATTTAAGAAATATCTTTTTTGTTAAGGCTGATCGACTTCCAGTTTGTGTATCAGTCTATAGTTAACCAATCAGATTCATTTGTAATCTTTTATACCGTTGTTCAGCGGTCAAAACCAATGATAACTGTGTTAAGACTGCTATATTTCACCAATTGTACATACATGTAATTGTAATTTTCTAAGATGCTGTTTATCAATTAACATTTAAGAAATATCTTTTTTGTTAAGGCTGATCGACATCCAGTTTGTGTATCAGTCTATAGTTAACCAATCAGATTCATTTGTAATCTTTTATACCGTTGTTCAGCGGTCAAAACCAATGATAACTGTGTTAAGACTGCTATATTTCACCAATTGTACATACATGTAATTGTAATTTTCTAAGATGCTGTTTATCAATTAACATTTAAGAAATATCTTTTTTGTTAAGGCTGATCGACTTCCAGTTTGTGTATCAGTCTATAGTTAACCAATCAGATTCATTTGTAATCTTTTATACCGTTGTTCAGCGGTCAAAACCAATGATAACTGTGTTAAGACTGCTATATTTCACCAATTGTACATACATGTAATTGTAATTTTCTAAGATGCTGTTTATCAATTAACATTTAAGAAATATCTTTTTTGTTAAGGCTGATCGACATCCAGTTTGTGTATCAGTCTATAGTTAACCAATCAGATTCATTTGTAATCTTTTATACCGTTGTTCAGCGGTCAAAACCAATGATAACTGTGTTAAGACTGCTATATTTCACCAATTGTACATACATGTAATTGTAATTTTCTAAGATGCTGTTTATCAATTAACATTTAAGAAATATCTTTTTTGTTAAGGCTGATCGACTTCCAGTTTGTGTATCAGTCTATAGTTAACCAATCAGATTCATTTGTAATCTTTTATACCGTTGTTCAGCGGTCAAAACCAATGATAACTGTGTTAAGACTGCTATATTTCACCAATTGTACATACATGTAATTGTAATTTTCTAAGATGCTGTTTATCAATTAACATTTAAGAAATATCTTTTTTGTTAAGGCTGATCGACTTCCAGTTTGTGTATCAGTCTATAGTTAACCAATCAGATTCATTTGTAATCTTTTATACCGTTGTTCAGCGGTCAAAACCAATGATAACTGTGTTAAGACTGCTATATTTCACCAATTGTACATACATGTAATTGTAATTTTCTAAGATGCTGTTTATCAATTAACATTTAAGAAATATCTTTTTTGTTAAGGCTGATCGACATCCAGTTTGTGTATCAGTCTATAGTTAACCAATCAGATTCATTTGTAATCTTTTATACCGTTGTTCAGCGGTCAAAACCAATGATAACTGTGTTAAAGACTGCTATATTTCACCAATTGTACATACATGTAATTGTAATTTTCTAAGATGCTGTTTATCAATTAACATTTAAGAAATATCTTTTTTGTTAAGGCTGATCGACTTCCAGTTTGTGTATCAGTCTATAGTTAACCAATCAGATTCATTTGTAATCTTTTATACCGTTGTTCAGCGGTCAAAACCAATGATAACTGTGTTAAGACTGCTATATTTCACCAATTGTACATACATGTAATTGTAATTTTCTAAGATGCTGTTTATCAATTAACATTTAAGAAATATCTTTTTTGTTAAGGCTGATCGACATCCAGTTTGTGTATCAGTCTATAGTTAACCAATCAGATTCATTTGTAATCTTTTATACCGTTGTTCAGCGGTCAAAACCAATGATAACTGTGTTAAGACTGCTATATTTCACCAATTGTACATACATGTAATTGTAATTTTCTAAGATGCTGTTTATCAATTAACATTTAAGAAATATCTTTTTTGTTAAGGCTGATCGACATCCAGTTTGTGTATCAGTCTATAGTTAACCAATCAGATTCATTTGTAATCTTTTATACCGTTGTTCAGCGGTCAAAACCAATGATAACTGTGTTAAGACTGCTATATTTCACCAATTGTACATACATGTAATTGTAATTTTCTAAGATGCTGTTTATCAATTAACATTTAAGAAATATCTTTTTTGTTAAGGCTGATCGACATCCAGTTTGTGTATCAGTCTATAGTTAACCAATCAGATTCATTTGTAATCTTTTATACCGTTGTTCAGCGGTCAAAACCAATGATAACTGTGTTAAGACTGCTATATTTCACCAATTGTACATACATGTAATTGTAATTTTCTAAGATGCTGTTTATCAATTAACATTTAAGAAATATCTTTTTTGTCAAGGCTGTCTTCCTAGTTAACCAATTATATTCATTTGTAATTTTATAAACATGTATCGTTGTTCAGCAGTCCAAAACAAAGATAACTGTGTCGAGACTGCACAACTTTTTTTAATGTGTATTTTTATATTTCACCAATTGTACTTATTTGTAATTTACATATGGTTTTTAGTTTGGTTTATTAACATAATAGAACAATGAACTTTGCTATTCATACATTCATATTCAATGTTCAGATGTTGTTCAGTACTAGTCATATAACCAAAGATTTAACAATTGTGTTGAGCCTAATTTTCTTGTGTGTACATGTACATTATGTTCATACATAAACATCACTATTAATTGCATCCATTTCTAATTTTACACTGCAAACCGGTATGTCGATGTCCATGCAGTGATCAATATCATACAGTGATCAAGTGTGTCAAGACGGACTTTTCCGTATAATGTGTTTCTTCATTTACCACAATAGTATCAATTTGTATTTCTTCAGCAATCAATATATCATACAATTTTTTTTGTTACATATTTCATCATTTTATGATGAGCACATGGACAGGTACAGGCATGTAAGGGTGCGTTCAAGCGATGTTTTGAAGCTAGAATCACAAACCAAAACGCCGTTAAAAAACTCTGCTACTGCGGGAGACGTTCAAGCTATTTTTCATCAACGCTGATTCTCGCTCATTTCAAGCCCAGCCACTGCTCATTACACTTGACCCAGGAAGTATATGTTAACTTTGCCGCATGCTTTCTGTTTGTAATTACGGTCGACTGTCAGTCAAACCGGAGGCATGCCACGATGATGACGTTATAGAATCATGATTGAGATCTCCGTTTGTTTAAATGATTTTTAGCGACCGTGATTCTGCAGAATCACGATACAAAACACATTTTTTTCAGCTTTTCATGTTTGCGTTTTTAAACACGTTTATTTTTACGACCGACAAAAAATCGCTTGAACGCAACCATGTTTTGAACTAAACGTCTTTGAAAAACGTGTTTAAGGGTGAAAAAGTGTCGCTTGAACACGCCCATAGTCTAAAACAGAGATGCCAACCTCTTGACACAAAAAACAGACTGAGTATCCTAAAAAATCAGACTTTGGAGAGAAAAATCAGACTTTGGAGAGAAAAATCAGATTATCACGAAAACTCGACACTACCAATGGCCGGTTGGCCCTGGGCCAGTAAAATTTCAGAAAAATGTGATACTGCTACGTACGGTCAAGTAAAATGTTTGCTCTTTCATTAAAATGTTAAAAGAAAATTGTAAAGCAAAGTTTTTGTTGGGGTTGCGGGGGTTTACTTGTACATGTTTCTATGCGATTCCGTGGTTTTTATGGGTATAAAAAAAAAAAAAAAAAAAATTAAATTAAAAAAAAAAAAAAAAAAATCATTTAAATTTTTTTTTATTTTAAATCGTATTTTAAGAGGTCATATCGTATTATCGTATTCTACTCTTATTAGCGTACTAAATACGATTAAATCATACTCGTTGGCATCTCTGCTAAAAGATGCAGAGTTGGATAATACGCTATTTTTAATGCTAAATATATATTACTCATTGCGGATATAGTATTAAAAATAATAATCGCTAGTGACATTTGTTTGTTTCGCAATGTATGGTTGCTTACGAAACGTTGTGATCTTTTAGATCCCTTTTTGACCATACATTGCTAGACAAACAAATGTCACTAGCGATATTATTTTTGATACTGTGTTCTTGTTCAGCATTGTACCTTGTGATACATTAATAAATCAGATAATGTCATAAAACTTACGAATTAAACGTGATGTCTTTGGGAAGGGAGTCGGAAATATCAGAATCCCTGTACACACTTTCATTGAGCTGAGAGAGCTTGGTGAACGTAAAATTATCATTGGTTGAGTTCATGAAACTGTCGTACAAGTCCACCACTTTCTCCACAATTTTCTGAAGAAAAAAGAAGAAAACAAGAAATGACAAATTTATATTTAACTCTCAATATGCACCGTACAGCCGGGTGTGGGTAATTGATGTAAACTGCTTTTTGTATACCGTAAGTAATATTAAACTATACAAAAAAACTAACGATACAATCTCATATCTGAAGATAAAATTTGAGCAACCTACATGTACTGTACAAAAGCTAAAACAAGCACGTCCCCCCCCAAAAAAAAAAAAAAAAAATTGAGAGCCAAGTGCTATATCTTAGTTAGTACACAAGACCCAAAATGTGCCCCCCTTTCTTTTGTTGGTACTTATCAGAGAATTTAAGATTGAAAAGGCGTAGAAATATCTAGATGACCTTTTAAAGCTTTATTGTCAGTGCATTTCAAGAAAACTGTGCCCCCTCTGTATCAGTTCGTTTTTATGGGTCACAATGAAAGGCTATATCTTGCACTCACTCGAGCAGCTCTTTCTTTCCTGACAAAGTAGTCCCCTAAAAGGGCCTTGACTCGCTTCACCGTCTCGTTGCCGTTTTTCTCTTGTAGGGTGTAGTTGGCAGTGTCAAAGAAATGCTGTGTGTAGTGGGACTGCAGACCTTCACTTGTAAGCTGAGGAGACAGAGAAAGAGAGAGAGTTAGAGAGAGAGAGAGAAAGAGAGAGAGAGAGAGAGAAAAAGAGAGAGAGAGAGAGAGAGAAAGAGAGGGAGAGAAGAAAAGATGAGGATTGTAATACGCGTTAATTGATGTGTTCGGTAACTGGTTGGAGAGAGAGATATGAAGATGGATGAGAGAGAGTGAGAGAGAGAGAGAGAGAGAGAAAAGAGAGAGAGAGAGAAAAGAGAGAGAGAGAGAGAGGAGAAAAGATGAGGATTAGAATACAGGTCGATGTGTTACATGTAGGTACTTCGGTGGAGAGAGAGAGATATATAGAGATGGATGAGAGAGAGAGAGAGAGAGAGAGAGAGAGAGAAGAGTAGAGGAAGAGAAAAAGATGAGGATTGTAATACAAGTTGATGTGTTTGGTAACTGGATGGAGAGAGAGAGAGATCGAGATACATGTACACGGTATAGAGATGGGTGGGAGAGAGAGAGAAGAGTAGAGAAAAAGAAAAAAGATAGCAAGAGAAAGAATATGGATAAAAGGGAAAGGGAATTGAAGGGGAGAACTTCCAACACATGTAAAGTGGAGAATTACATGGACAAAGAACAAAGAATAGGAAGCAGAGAGAGAGATAGAGAGAGAGTACAGAAGTATGTAGGAACAAAAGACTGGAAGAAGAAAACAGTAAATAGAGACAGACAGGGAATGATAGAAAATTAGAAAATAAAGGGAATATACACTGTAGGAGAAGATGTTTATTCATGCATAATTATACCAATAACATTCTTTATTTCAAAAATTAAGTTTGTTGTTCAAAAGGGAGCTCATTATCACTGAAATGCAAGATAAAACACGACACTTACATGGACGATATAATTCTGTACGAGTGTTGCCCAGTTCTCGACGTGAGCAGCTAGCGTCCCATCCTCTGCATCTTTACTGTAGCTGTACATATGAGACTCCCCGTACGCGGTCTCCCCGTCGCACGGTCTTCCAAACAGCACCATCGACACCAACACTAATGCAATAATGCATCTGGAAGCCATCATGAGATTATGCTCGTTGCTATAGAGGCCTCGCTGGCTGACTGGCTGGCTAAGGATGAAATTGCAGACACCTCCTAAGCGAAGCAGGTTCAGTGAAGGTCTGGCATGGCGGCTGAAGCTTTTTTTCACACCCCCTCTTTGAATTTTTTACCCTGTGTAGATAGACACAGACAAGAATGTGAGAAAATGTTTTTTGTTAGTACCTGGTACTGGCAGGCTGTAATGTATGAAACTAAAAATTGCTATAAATAGCTGGCTTTAATTTAACAGTATTGTGAGATGTGTTTGAGTAGATAAAGAAGCCAAGTGATCTTATTTTGATGCAGATTTAAATTGTTATGTAGATAAAACAAGTAAATAAGCATTCATGTACATACAGTTGTACGCAAACACTACAGTAAGAAAAATCGTTCCCAATTTTGTATCAAACAAAAAATTGTCATTCAGGCAGAAATGGTTGTGCAAAAAGACACAATACAGGTACATGTATATGACATAGATGTACAGTACCTGTACATGTACCATGCCTACACTGCGCTGCTCTACAATAGTGGAATACATACATGTACATGTTTGTGACCAGTACACTAATGTTTATCTTATAAATAAAATAAACATGATCCACTATTAAAGAGGCTAAAGTTATTTGGTGAAATAGTACCCCCCCCCCCCCCCCACCCCCTCTTTACGGTTCTCAGTATAAATGTAGATGCAATATATGCACTGGCATACCTCTACATACTATATACATGTACATGTACATGTATACTCTGCATGCTGCACAAAATGAAAGTTCCACAGACTGAAATTGCAATGTGGCAAAAAGTGGAATGCAGTGTACAGTATATAACTGTAGCTCTACAATATACATGTACATGTACATGTTTATGTACATGTATGTACATTAAATCAATTAAACTGTATCATGAAACATTTTACTTTCCCTATTTCAATTTTCAAGTACCGTTATTTACAGTTAATATTTTCTAGCCACAACATTTGATAAAAAAATGCAAGAAAAAGTACACTGTAAAAGTATGTCTACATCTTCTACAGATAAGAACATGTACACCTTCATTTGATATGTAGTGTATAACCAATTCATATCATTCTACATGGATATTTGCATTATAATCCATCTGAAAGTTGGAATTGGCAGAAAAATGAGAGGAATAAATTAGTAAAATTATGACCAATGAATTTTTGAAGTTTGCATTAGTGAAACACAAATTGGCAACACATGACGTACAGTAAATGTACATTGTACATGTTTCTTGTAAGCTCTTCACCAATTCTTTCTGTACAGAAATCGTTGTAAACTTTAAATTTCTTTTTTATTTATGACAGAATATAGACTTGTTTCATACAACGTTGTATACAAATATATTTTCAATAATTATTTTTAGGGTAAATGTATGATTGATATTTTGAAGTTTTAGTACATAGCAAATGGGAGGGGACCTCTCAAGATAAGTTGCCAATCTGTGTTTGATTGATCGCACCTTCAAAAAATCATAACTTTTTTAAAGTCAGATTTTGCTCAAACTTTAGCTGACCTGTTCCTCTTATTTTTCTCTATATTATATTAAAACCAACTTAATATCAGGATGGACTTCCCCTTTAAAACAGAACTGGAGACTCTTTGTGACATGAAAATGTGGCAAAAAAATGATTAACTAACTTGATCCTTACCAAAATGCAAGATCCTTGTATACTGAACAATGTAGCTATACATGTGCATCAATCTAGACATGCATGTACATGTTTGCATTATGTACAAGTCAATGTATGTAAAGAGATAGAATTATTGGTAATTTACATGCATGTACATGTACATACATGTACATGTACTCATTGCCTCACAATAATCATTCCGCTATTCCACCTGCATATCAACAAACAATGAATACAATAAATGTACACAACAAACTCCTGGTTCTCAATTATGCACATGTACTGTATCTATTGTACCTCCCACCGATATGAATGGTCATTATAGACAGAGTGACGGATGGCGTCCAGACGCTAGGCATGTGTGTGCACCACTACGGAATTCCCATCATCTAAATTGATTACGACTTGGATCAATACTTCGTTAATGCCTAGGGGAGCAGAAACCTAACAGACAGCACAGGAGACTGCAGTGTGTGCACATGTCGATAGGTTTGCAGCTGGGAATTACATGTATAATGCAAAATGGAGGTTAACTGCGCTGTGTTTATAGAACAAAAACATGTATTATTGTTATTATTTTATTATTGTCTAGATACACTTTACATACATGTAGGTCTAATTATACACGTTCATGCTATCAAACTACATTCATATAGTACATTTATGTTTGAATAATGAACAATAAATAAAAACTGATTGGACACATTCAAATTATGCTCAAAGAATATTTCAAACAATTAAGTGCGTGTAAGATGAAATCAGAATTTCACATTTTGCATCCTCCTGTAAGTTTTAAAAATCCAATAAGATTAAAAACACAAGAAATTACTACATGTACATATAACTTATCATCTACTGTACATGTAACTTGATTATGACTCGGATCACTGAACTCTACTAATGCCTAGGGGACCAGAAACTGAACATGCTGGCCGACATACTATGAAGCTTAAAGGTATAGACCAGTTTTAGAAATGCCCTCTCTCAAAAAATGAAATGGAAGCTCTTATTACCAATCATGTGAAAGAATATGTTTTTACTATTACTATAAATAGACATGTACATGTACATTAATGATACAAATTTTGCCAGGAAACCGGCTACTAATTGATATCTTTGGTAAATTATCATATCGATCCGGCCTGGAAAGATATCGCGAATGCACTTCAACATTGAACATTTGGGTATATATATATATATCTGCTTTTTTGCAAATTTAGGTTGAAGTATTGCTATCTACATGTACAGCTGTACATGTAAACCTCTGAAGGCAATATTTAAACAATATTGAATGGATATTTTGTACCCAAACCCTTGAACCGCAATTTTACCACTACTGGTCTATAGTATACAGTATATTAAATGTGTGCACATGACGTTTGAAGTTTGCAGCTGCACATTATGCAAGAGAAGATTAAAGGTTAATTGCGTTAGAACCAAATGTACTGTACATGAAACTCAATTGTACACAATCTGAAGATTGTCTAATTTGTGTAATACATCAAAGAAATAACATCGTTGTGATGATTTTGCATCATTTCTTCATTTACAGTGATGTAAAAAAAACACATACACCCCCTGTACATGTAAGCCTACATGTATATCTACAGATATTCTTTGACAAAAATTGAGCATGCAAATATACTGTATGCATCATTGAGAGAACATTCTCAAACCTGTTTTCTTGTTAAAACCATTCAAGAATAATATCACTACACTTTATATCAAAATAAAGTTATATGTTGCAATGAAATGTAATTAGAATCAAACAGTGGATACACATCGGATATTTTCCACAATACAAAGAGGGAATTTCTTTGTAACATATACATATGTACAAGTAGGCCTACTATAAGTTAATTCATTTTTTTCTCAGAAAGAAGATCAAACATAAATTTGGTGAAATACCGGTACTTGAGAAGGCATATTTTAGCAGACTCATTCAGATCACTGAAAAATACTGTTCCTCTATATAGATGGCTATGGGTTAGGCCTGAGTCATCACAGGTTTTGCCGAACCCGGGTTTGACTTGAAAATTTCGGGCGGGGACCGGGTACCCGAAATTTTCACCACTGCACTGACACTAAAAATCGTGTGCATGCAGCGGCGGGAGTTAGACTAAGTTGCTGTTCTAATAATGCGACGGAAAGGACAGTTACTGCTTTCAAAACAATAAAATAATCAATTGAATTAAATTAAGATGCTTTAAAAAATAAATAGATATCGTTTCAGTTGACGGTAGGTGTTTTTATCGCTCTAAAATTGAGGCTGCAAGAAAGGAATCACGCTTCGTGGTACCGATCGAGTGCGTTCAGAAACGGAAGTGGAAATAGATCTATGACCCACTGAAGACAGAGCAAGAAAGTGCCACACAGAAGACTAAAATGTTGATCAGACTATTGCAATTAAATCGTAATACTCAAGGCATTAATTTATAAGTCAAATTATATCCACAATATAATGATTTACCCTTGATAGTTTGAGGAAGGAAAATAAATTAAAGCTCTTGAAATAACATCGAAGTGCCTTTCGTTCGTTCTAAAAATGCGTGTATAACGGCAAGCAGAAGTTACGAGTCAAGCTCAGGCCTTAAATTAATCCAAGGCCACCAAGGCCATGGCCATGGATGCCCCTTGATTGGCCTCAATGCCCCTCTCATTGGCCTTGGAGATTTTGTGTGCCCTTTCCAATTCTTCCTATTTGTGCTGTAATATAGGATTGTGCCCTACAGAAAAGTGGCCTTGCCCTAAAAATGTTGAAATTTAAGGCCTGCAAGCTTGATATGCATGTTTACATGTACATCCCTACACCGTCATCCGACCTGATCGGAACAATAAGCATTAAACCGATTAAAAAACATCACTTAAGACTTTGAGGGACTCCAATTCAACAAAATTACCGTAAAATAGTTATTTGCTTTGACAAATAATATTCATATTATCTTACAGAAATAATGATATTTCATGAGCTACGTACTCGATATCGAGTTCAGCTAGGCATCATTTTGAAATGAGACGTAGTTGTCATGCAGTAGACTGTAGAGGGCAGTATGCAGCAGAGAGAGGAAAAAAGCGCGGGCCTGAGATCACGTGATATTCACGTGATTTTTTCCCTCTCTGCGAGCTGCCGTATTCTGTCTATAGCTAGCCTACTGCGCTGCAAGCATGACAACTACGTCTCATTTCAAAATGATGGCTAGCTGAACTCGATATCGAGTACGTAGCTCATGAAATATCATTATTTCTGTAAGATATTATGAATATCTATAGTATTATTTGTCAAAGCAAATAACTATTTTACGGTAATTTTGTTGAATTGGAGTCCCTCAAAGTCTTAAGTGATGTTTTTTAATTGGTTCAATGCTTATTGTTCCGATCAGGTCGGATGACGGTGCAGGGATGTAAACATGCATATCAAGCTTGACTCGTAACTTCTGATTGCCGTTATACACGCATTTTTAAAACGAACGAAAGGCACTTCGATGTTATTTCAAGAGCTTTAATTTATTTTCCTTCCTCAAACTATCAAGGGTAAACCATTATATTGTGGATATAATTTGACAATTAAATTAATGCCTTTAGTATTACGATTTAATTGCAATAGTCTGATCAACATTTTAGTCTTCTGTGTCGCACTTTCTCGCTCTGTCTTCAGTGGGTCATAGATCTATTTCCACTTCCGTTTCTGAACGCACTCGATCGGTACCACGAAGCGTGATTCCTTTCTTGCAGCCTCAATTTTAGAGCGATAAAAACATCTACCGTCAACTGAAACAATATCCATTTATTTCTAAAGCATATTTATTTGATTATATTGGAATATAAGTTTGTGAATTGCATATTTTTAGTTCTATATTTCAAAATATCAGTGTGAAATTTAATTTTGAAAAACCCGAAACCCGAAAACCAAAAACCGGGTTTCAGCTCGACGGTCGGGGCCCGGGCGGGGACCCGTTTCGACTCAGGCCTACTATGGGTACAAGATAATGGTCTAATTGCCTTGATCAAATGTAAATACCGGTAGTTTATATCCAAGTTAAAGAATACATCCAACATGTTGACTGCTTCGTGTTCTTGATTCTTACACTGTCGGTCAACAGTGATTTGTTTAATTTTGTAGTGTCCTGTTTTGGGGAATTTATACAAATATACAGTAAGAGCCAAGGGTGATAGTGAGCACTAAAAAAAAAAAAAAGGATTCGCAGGGAAAAAATGGCATCTAACAATATTCCCCCCCTTTCGAGTAAGAAAATTGGGGGGAAATAGGGCAAAATAGGGAAGAATAGAGAAAATAAGAGGGAAATCGGGAAAATCAGGATAAAATAGGGAAGAAAACAAAAATTGGTAAAAAAAATATTTTAAAAAAAATCAGAAAAAAATTGGGAAAAATGAAAAAAAATTGGGAAACCGATTTAAATCGGGTTTTTATCAGGCCTGAAGAGCGCTGGTCCGAGAAAAAGGATTGTTCTCATAAATGCAGACAAATCAGGATCGTCCACATTTTCGCAGGCGATCCTTCTTACCGATCCGTGCTTTGGCGATGCGAAAAACAGAGTCCGCGTTGACGCTCCGTATGGTGCATGTCTCACTTTAATATGCAGCACAGATACTTTCACGTTATGAACGATAAATCCTTTGGAAAACAGACAACGTACTCGTGATAAAGGCCCCGCAACTTGTAATCGATTATAATTTTATACTAGGCTTCTAACTTCAGCCAACTCACTATATATAAATGTACTCGTGATCGAGGCCCCCGCGCAACAGCATTGCGCGTCCTACAACACTGACATGGGACCTGTATCACGACTATACTCGTTATCGAGGCCCCTCGCTCCGGCATCGCGCACAATTCAACACAGCAGCGGGGCCTGTATCACGAGTATACTATACGAGTCTCCTATTCAACTCGCTATATATATATACTCGTGATATATGCCCCGCGCAACGGCGTTGCATGTTCTACAACACGAACATGGGGCCTGTATCACGACTATACATACTTTTCAAGACGGAAAGCACGGTAGTGGGGCTTCTTTCACCGAAGTATAATTTAGGGGCTGTTTCAAGGTTTAATAGAGCTACATGTAGGAAAGGATTAAAAAGGGTTAAATTTAAATGATTAAATTTATCTGTTATTTTAATATTTTTCCTTTTTTTATATTTTGGCCCCTTTCTTTAAATTTATCTTTTATTTTAATATTTTTTATTTTTGAAAATGTTTTTCTTTTTTAAAAATATTTTGGCCCCCTCTCTTTAAATTTATCTTTTATTTTAATATTTTTCCTTTTTTTAATATCTCCTTTTTAAATATTTTGGCCCCCTCTCTTTAAATTTTTGTTTTATTTTAATATTTTTCCTTTTTTTAATATCTTTTCAAATAGCCCCTAGTGCACCCCCCCCCCCCTCCCCTCTTCCTAATTTTTATTTTAAAAATAAGACCCTTTCAACCCCCTTTTAAACTCACTTTTATTTCCCTTTTAAATCCTTTCCCTCTAAAATAAACCTTGAAACACCCCTAAATACCTCGGTGAAAGAAGCCCCACTGCCGTGTTGTCCGTCATGAAAATGCATAGGATGGGCCCTTGTTCATAGTCGTGATACAGGCCCCATGTCCGGGTTGTAGAACATGCAACGCTGTTGCGCGGGGCCTCGATCACGAAGTGAGTTGGCTGAAGACTGAAGTTGTAAGTCTAATGATATGTATGTAATCGATTACAAGACGGGTAAGTTGCGGGGCTTATTTCACAATATTGCCCAGACAACATGTAAAAGTAGACAGTGAACAGGGATTCCCCTTAATTACCAGTGCGCGGATCGATCACGAAGAGCGCCAAAGAAAAAGGACAATCCTTACTGTTTAGGACGCGATTTGTCCGCATTAATTGACAAAAATGTCAATGACCATGATGACAAAAACTTGGTTCAGATTGCTTTCACTCAAATGAAATAAAATTTACTTTCAGTTTCACTTTCAGATCAGACTCATACTCAGTCAGAGTCACACTGGTCACTGGATAGATAAATTTGTTTTTGCTACATAACAATAACAATGTCAATGTCCTGCATCTTTCAGCAATTATGGATTCAATCATTTATCGATTGGACAGTGCTTAAATGACAATGAGTGGACCCTCATAATAGAATCATGCAAAACGGCATAGCCATATAGATCTAGATCTAGGTCTATTCATTCATAGGCAATGGCATACATAGACCGAATTTTCCGTCTCTTTCGTTCGTTAGCCTCTTATTGGGGTAGGGTCGGCCGGCTCTCTCTTTAGAGACGGAAGCCGTCTATACACATGTCCTTGCTAACGCAACGACCAGTTCTGGTCGTAGCGTTTTGCCCCCAAAATCCCCCAAAATGTCATTTTACCTCATGCATTGATTATTTAAAATTAGGAGAAGGTTTTACTACCTCGGTTCCACTTACCAACTTGACTGTATAATCCGTTTAATGGTCCCTTTTAAGGAAATTACGGGTCTAAATTGACAGCCGTGTTGAAAATCTTGCAAGGTGTGTTAAACTCTCGCTGCCGGAGTCATCTAAATCAATCACATCCCTTCTAGTCTACGCCGAAGGCAAAATGATTATGAAGGAAAAACTGTGCGCCATCTACACGTTCGTAATGGCGTTATCACAGTTTTTCCTTCATAATCATTTTGCCTTCGGCGTAGACTAGAAGGGATGTGATTGATTTAGACGACTCCGGCAGCGAGAGTTTAACACACCTTGCAAGATTTTCAACACGGCTGTCAATTTAGACCCGTAATTTCCTTAAAAGGGACCATTATTATTAAACGGATTATACAGTCAAGTTGGTAAGTGGAACCGAGGTAGTAAAACCTTCTCCTAATTTTAAATAATCAATGCATGAGGTAAAATGACATTTTGGGGGATTTTGGGGGCAAAACGCTACGACCAGAACTGGTCGTGGCGTTACTGTATAGACGGCTTCCGTCTCTAAAGAGAGAGCCGGCCGACCCTACCCCAATAAGAGGCTAACGAACGAAAGAGACGGAAAATTCGGTCTAAGGCATACATAGCACCGTTGAAGGCCCGTCCATACCTCTCGTTCAGGCTATTCGTCAGGCTCCGCTACACTATACGGAGAGGCTGCACGCAATGCACTCCCATGCAGCTCACCCACAGCTACCGGTATCCACAGCTAGCAGTAGCAGCAGCACAGCACAGGCACAGGTTGCGTGCAGGCTAGGCGCATATGTACCGGTAGGCATCTTGCAACAAATCACTCGCGGAACGGCCAAAACAAGACAGCATCACTTAGGTTTTTGTTTAAACCGCTCACATTTCGCACGTAAGACAAAGGAAAGCAAATTGTCACTTACCGGTAGCTTAAATCGTGTATGTTAAAATGTATTTTAACAATATTCCAGCTCAAAATCGACGTATCTTTCAAATGCATGAAGACGATCTAGATCTACGTGAACATCGGCATCACCGCGGCCATATTCACATCAGCATTAGATGATAGCACGTAGTCTGCATTGCAGACTCAATTATCCTTCTTTCACATTTTTAAATCTCATGTTGTTGTTTTAGTTTTTATTGGCGTGTATCATTCATTTATGAATATTTACGCCGAATTCAAGTTGCATTATGAATATTTAATGGAAGCAGTAAAGAGAAGGGGAAACAAAAATTTGTTGCTGTTCAATTTTTCACAATTAGCGTAGATTCCAGACAGGCTGTCTCATGAAATCATTGACCGTTTTGTGTGTATCTCGATCCATGTTACAGTCATGTTTCTCTCCCTCTCTCCCACTCTCTCTTTCTCTCCCCCCCCCCCCCCTCTCTCCCTCCCTCTCTCTTATCAATTTCAAATTCTTCAGCTGGTATTTTTTTTTTTAATGTAGACTAGTTACTCTGGAGCATTCAATATTTATATCATATCCAAGAAAAATGTGAGAGAAATGCAAGAAGAAAAAACATTGATCACATCACTGAAAAGTGAATGGAATGATAGTCAACCTTTATTTGGCCACAGAAATATACAAGTTCATTAACTTATTTCACCTTTTCCACCGAAAATGCTGAATATAGAGCAACATACTGAATTAAATCAGAGTGCAAATAATAACTTTCTGTTTATACATGTATGCATGTGCATCACAATCATCTTTGCAATCAATAAGGTGTAGTTTCACATAATATAATCAAATATCCCATTAAATAATGCATAAATACAATGCCCTATCATAATAGCGGTAAATGTAACAAAGGCACTTGATCCAGTATTCATGAAAAAGCGTAACTAAATGTAGGTCTATACTTTTTCCAGTAACACTGAGTGCATGTTAAACCTGTACCAATTGGTTAGATTTAGTCTACTAAATAATGGACAGCTTAAGCCCCGTCTTAATAGAACATTTCCGATCTCACCCGAGCGACATGTGGATGAGAAACAGTGGGAGGTCTGATCATAAAACATGGGGTGAGTTTTTGGACACCGTCTTAATCAGCCATCCGCAAAAACCTCACCCAGCGATCAGCTGGCGTGCGCTGTGTACATGTTTATATTTTTTTACCTGGGTAAATATCACCCTGGCTCGTCTAGGGTGATATTTACCTCCATCTGACCCGTCTTAATTGGAAGGGGGTAAATGTCGTCCGGACGTCACCACAACTTTATTTTACAATTAAGACGGGTTTCATTTTCAACTTCTTCACTTTGCCATAATTCTGTATTTACATGGAGAAAAAAAAAATCATGTTTATTATGAAAACAAATATCTCATTTTTACATCATGACTGAATTTATTTCATTTTCATTTTGTCATAGAACTACAGCAAACTTTCCTTTTCAATTCGTCATAGAATTACAGCAAATATAAGAGCTCCAAGCATACCAAGTACTTAATCGTGTGCCTTAATGAATACAAGCTCCAGTGTTTTTCAATTTCAAGATAATGTATGTGTCACCTATTGCCATGGTCGCGACTGGCCGTGCACCTGTCTGCGTCCGGTCTATATATTTCACAGAAATTCCCGGCACAGATCTGCACATGCAAATGATAACTCATTCAAAGCAATGCACAACTGTAATTTTCTAAGTCTAAATCTATATCCCTTTAGTGAGTAACTCCAAACTGCAAATGTCAAAACATGATCCATGAAATCATATAATGAAAGTGAATAATCCAAATAAACCAATCAACTATTCACATTCATGTTAATGACAGTAATATACATGTATATCAAATTCTCAATCTGAAAACAAATTGGACATATTTACTTGATAATCATAAATTCATTGTTTTGTGAATCTCTTGAAGCGGTGAAGAAAAATGTAGAAATGCAGAAAACATAAAAAAATGATGTCAGAATACACATTATTTATGAATCTCTCAATTGAATAAATGATGATGATGCAATATTTACAGGAGCCCAAAATGAAGCTTGTAGAGAGAGAGAGAGTGAGAGGGTTGGAGGGGGGGGGGGAGGTATACAGATAAAGAGCTAGAGATAGACAGGTAAATAGAGAGAGAGAGAAGGATGAAGAGAAAGAGAGACAGGGAATCCAAGCAAGAGATGAGAGAGAAAAGAACAAAAATGAGAGACATAAGGGAAATTGTCAATGACTGACAAAGAAGCATATAGTATTAAAGGTATAGACCAGTTCTGGTCATGCGATTGCATTGTGAAAGAAACGTTGTAGAATCGATCAGAAAAGGTTGATCATCTAAGCATATAAGTATTGGTGTGTATTGCAAGGTTCTGGAATCATCAAAATGATAAGAAATTTGGCCTAGTCTCGGCACTGTACACGGGACTACGCGATATCTATCCAGTCCGGATAGATATAATAATTTACCAAATATATCAATTAGTAGGCGGTTTCCCAGAACAATTTGTATCATCATGTTTTAGTCAAAACATATTCTTTCGCATGATTGGTAATATTGAGCTTCCATTTCATTTTTTGGGAGGGGGCATTTCCAAAACTGGTCTATACCTTTAAAACATGAAAAATTGTTTAATGAAATAAATAAGTAAAGTAGACAGGATTGATGAAAGGGTACAGTTGGAGGAAACAAGGATACCCAATCTTTCTGCGTATCAAAAAACAGAAGAAGTTGAGATGAAAAAAGGCACAAATTAGCAAAGTATATAATAATTAATTTCCAAGGTCTAGTAATGCCCAAATTTCATCCAAATTATCATTGAAGTCACAGATCAAATCTGCTTCCAACCAATCTTCAATTTCTTTTTACTCTTCACTAAAGTTTTGGAGCATACTCTTTATGAGTCTATGTACAGAGAAAATGAATGCCTCATGGTAGTTTCCATTTTCACATGGAAATTAAACCTTCATTTAAACAAAAAGAGATTTGAGTAGAAGTAGAGAAATCAGAGAAACACATTGGTTCCATAGTTTGAGAAAATCAGACAAATATGAAAGTTATGAATATTTCAAGTTGAGACCATTACCAATTTGGAAAATCTTTCAATGGTTATTTGGTCATATAGGCAATATCATACATGTAAATGGGAAATTTTCCATTTGCTATTTTCTCTGAAACATTATGGGGGATATTTATATCGTCTTTTTGGAGTCTGAAGGCGTTAAACTCATATACTTCGATAATTTAACATCACTCTGGTTCCGAAAAGACAGTATTTTTATACATACTCCTGTCAAAGAACGTAAAAATCAGTTACATTGCAACAGCTATTAAAAAAGGGCTACTTTAAAAAAAAATGAATTATAAAGAAATGGGACATATTTTCAAGGATGGCATCGCACAACATGACCGCATTACTCAAAATTTTCAAAAAGGTTCATTAACTTGTACTCTCAGATTTACTGTTTCAACCTAAGCCAACTTGAATGATTAATTTCTCTTTGAAAGAAGTTTGTTGAATAAGTGGGTCAACTTTTTTAAAGACAAACATATATATCACAAATCAAGTACAGCATTATACTATAGAAAAACCAATGTGAATCACCAATATACAGACAAAGACAGTCTAACTTTTACAAAATTCAAATAATTTAACACCTTGTCATAAAATTTACAGTACAGCAGTATAAACAATCAATTCCAATTTATCTCAATATTGGAATACTACAATGAATCAGAATTTATATAAATGAATCTTTAATTGCAGTAGATTTTTTTGGGAAAAAGAGAAGCAATATGTACAAAAGACCCATCCAAATAGAACATAGTGCTGAATTTTCTCAAGACAAAACAAATACTGTCAATATTGCAAACAAAACCAAAGTTAATATAAGGCATTACTATGTTATTATAACATAACATTTATAAAAACATACAGGAAAGATCTCTTACAAGTAGCAGAACCTATTCTTGCAAGTTTTATCTTGATATTTCACTGAGTGACATGGACGGAATACACACTGTATTTGAGCAATTCAAAGAACAAATTACAAGCAATTAAATATGTTGACATTTAAGGCAATCCTTAGGAAGTTTGTATGTGTGATACATCACAGTATGCTTTACACAGGACATAGTGGAATTCCCAATTAACAGGTGTACAATTCCAGCATGTAGCAGCGGTAGCAAATCTTTTAAAAAAAGGAACAAAATTTGTTTAAATGCGAGAAAAAATAGATGAATAGTAATCATCTTATTCCAAACCACTGAAACCATGGCCTTCTCTTCTTAAGAATATAAGAGTGTGCAGTTTGGTTTTGGAGAAGAATTGTTATTGCTATTATTATTATTTGTTGCTTATAATTGAAATGGACATGCGAGAAGTAACAGTGTGTCATAAAATTGAAAGATAAAATGGGAGATAAAAAGTGGTCTTGGAATACTGATTATTTTTTAAAGATAAAACAAACTTTTTAATAGATGAAATCATGCTCAGAATACTAGCTTTGCTGTTATATCACAATGTCACCATGATCACAGCAAAATCAGGGCCTAGCTGTTTCATAAAACTTATTGTCAATAGCAAATTCTGACTTTCTGTGATTTATTTGCTCCCAGCCAATCAAATGCCATGATTTCAGTAGCTTTTAATTGGTAATGTAATTTGTTATTGATAACAAGTTCTATGAAACAGGGCCCTGATCCACGAAATGGGTGCCAAGTTTTCACTGCACTTGTGCAAGATATTACTCCCTCTTTTCATAATAGACTACATCACAGCTAAACGTCATTTCAGTGCACTGGGATAGTCCATTTAGGTAAAGTGGGGGTGTTTCTGAAGTTGGATATCACTTATCCTGTAAGAACTTTAAGATGCATCTTAAAACACTTGTACGAAAGGTAAGAAATACTCTCTCCTTTCTCACTCCTTCTTCAAATTTCCTTGGTCCAACGCCAAAGACTATTTCAGTGTGAGAGCTTCCATTATGTGGTAGCAGGGTCTTTCAGAAGATGAAAATACAATGTATATCAAACGTCAAGTTAATATCACTGCATCACAATCCAGTACTGCAAAAAGTACACCCTTTGTTCACAAAAGACAGCTACTACACCCCACATTATTTAAGTGCACTGGAATAATCCATTACGTGATAACAGGGGTGTTTTAAAGAATGAAGATAATGCGTAGGGTCATGACATTGCCAATTCATCAACTTTTTACTAAGACCTGGCAAATATCCCCTCCATTCACAATATACTCCTATACCTGAGTCTATTTCAGTGAGCTGGAAGAGTCAACTATTAGATAGTAGGGGTGTTTCACAGCATGATTCTTACATGCGTAAGATAAGGTAGTCAATCTATCAGGTTGACCTCTGCGAACATGCTCCCCTCTATTCACAATAGACTGCTCCAATACCTGAGGCTATTCAAGTTCAAGTGTACTGGAATAGTCCATTTTAAGATAGTAGGGGTGTTTCACAGGATGAAGATGCCATGCGTAAAATGACGTTGCTGATGCATCAGGTTTCACCGAGGCAAAAATACCCCCTCTGTTCACAATAGATTGTTCCTACACCAATGCCTATTTCAGTGAGCTGGAAGAGTCCATTACGTGATAGCAGGGGTGTTTTAGGAGATGGAAATGACATGTCCTGTAAGATTAAAGTCCGGTTCTCCATTCGGATAGCCATTCATGCCGTGCTCGTCTGGCAGGAAGACTGGAGGCTGGGGAGGCATCGGCATATTTCTGGAAAACAAGCAAACAAATATATGAAAACATTAACGGATCAACTTTATAAGGACAAACAAACAGACAAAGAGACAACACTCCTAGATACAGATATACATAAAATCTATCATCAAAAAAACAGATTCGCTCGTCACCACCTAGGATTCATGTTTCCTTTAAAAAAAATAGAAGTGAAGGGACTAAATGCTTGCTTGTTTAAACATTCTGGAGGACAAAGTGATGCATTTCCTTAGATATTTCATATCTTGACTATGGTATTATTTCATACTACACTATGGCTTAAACATTCCCTCATGTGTTGTGTATGAGTCTGCTTTTTTGAAGAAAAAAAAACAACACAAAAAATAGTTTGTTATAAGGTTATCTCTCCCTTTCAAGTTACAAAAGAGGATATAGATCATTTTTGTAATTTGAGATTCAAAGTACAGAAATTCATCTCAATAACACAATATACTGTTAAAACAAACATAAATAAAAGGCATAAAACTGCAAGAAAATTTCATGTCGCAAACTGTTTAATCACATCATTCAATTGTGCAATTCACAAGAGTTCCAGGGGGTGTTTCTCAAATATCCTTGGTCAAACTTAACTTAAGTTGGACTTAAACATTATGGAGAGCCAGGTGTAGCCTTAAAATAAAATATATTCAAAAGCCTTTTCATAATTTCCACATCAAGAACATAAAATCTCCTTGATAATAGAAAATATTGAGGGTTTGAATCAACATGTTATGCCTTTTAAAATAACTTTTACAAAATATTTAAAAGATGCTAACTGCTTTCCAGCAAGTCATGAAAATGTCAAGTAAAAAAGTAATGGCACACCAGGAAATTTCACCTAGTGAAACTTTCCAAGAACTGCAATTGACAGCCTTTTTGCAGCAATTTTAGTGAATTGCAAAATTAAGGGATGTATCATTTGTGACTCGGGTATTTGTGACCAAAACCTCTCGCGATTTTTGAATCACTTGTAAATTTGATCCTAATCAAATGATTGGTTGAGAGCGTACACGTGACAAGGCATTTATTTTTGCCTAACATGTAATTTTACTAATGAACGGTCATTAGTTAATGCTAATGACCGGTCATTAGTAAAATCATGTACCATCACCATATAATTGTATACTAACATACCTGGATGGTCGTTCTAAATCTGTATAGCTCTTTCGACCGAGGGTGAGGCTATTCAGGGGGTTTGTTCTGGTTCCATGGGGGGCTGAGGCAGGCATGTGGGGCTTGGCCACCACCGCATCAAACTTCTTCTTGCCCCCGACCATGCCGGGCATCATGTAGACCTTGTTAAGGGCGGCCGTCCGATTCCAGCGGGAGCCGTTGGGTGGCAAGACAGGGGGAAGCTCACGTTCTACGCAAAACAGAGGGCGACGTAATATAACAGTGATTACCAAATTTGTTTCAGGTACATTCAAGTTATCTTGGTTTGTTTTTTATTCAGCTATAAAAACATGGTCAACTTTAAAATTCCTAACATTGCATGGCAATAAAAAAAAGTCTATCTTTTGGAAGTAACATCCATTATACAATAAAGTAAATTTCAACCATTTTGAATGAGAAAATGCATAACGGACTATATTTCTAATTTTGCCTCGAGTCATTCCTAGTTTTTGGATGAGATTGTGAGATTAATCAACAGTGTGCTTACGTGGTTGCATAATGTATTCTTGATTGCTCTCCATGATCCTAGTGGCATCTTCTATCCGTTGCCGTTTCTTAGCATCTTTTGCTTCTTTCCAGCTCATCAAGAAGTTCTTCTCTGTATCACTGACTTCTCTTCCATCCAAAATAGCTGCAAGAATAGATGAATAAAACAAAATACAAAAAAACAATGACCGTTAATGATGCATAGTAGTGGGCTCTCATGGGGAATTCGACACCAGTCGGGTGTTTACCCAATAACAGGTGTTGTCAAACACCAGGATTAGCCTTCAGTTTTATGACCAACAGGCCTTATGTAATGCTTCACTTTTTCATCCCATTCCCACATTTGGTGAGGTCATAATACATTTCCCTCACCCAAAGACTCTTCGAGAGACTGGGGGTATTTCTTGATTGGACTACGGGTTTGCTGCGCGCAGAATTGTACACCCATTCATCGTATTTCCACCAAGTCTGGTGTCAGCGAACTATGGCCTTCTGCACATTGGAACAGACGACCATCTCCCTCCCAGTCTGAATAGTATGTCTTGATTCATCTCATCCTACTTTGTACCTCCTACAATGTGAATGTTTTGGTCAAGGATGATTACTATCATCATCCCACTTTTCCCATCCCTATCAAACGATTCTTCCATACGAGAATCAACGGGACACATCAGAAGAAGAACTCTAAAACATCCAACTTTGTCTAGTTTGTAGCATTTCCAACCAAAACCAATAACATTTTTTCACATGGTAGTGATCTCACGATATACAGAAGGAGATACTCTGTATAGTGTCATCCCTTTTTTAAAATAATGATTAGAACTAAATTGTAGGTACATTGTATACTAGAGTGTAACTGTGGTGCACCAGGGGTTCTCTTTGCATTTCTTTTTTTCAGTTAAGTCCAACTTTAAGTCGATCTTAGTCTTTGTGAAACACTCCCCAGGGGTTTTCTTTGTATTTTGTTTTCTACCATAGAAGTAGAAAAGACTGGTTCTCCTTCCTCACCTAATTTATTGTTCATGACGATCACTCTGTCCCTGTACCTTAATTGCCTTATTGCAGACAGGGTTGCCTACCCATTTTTGGAATCATGATTAGAAGTTAATAGGGGTTAAATTGTATACTAGAAAGTAACTGTGGTGCACAAGGGGGTCCCTCTCTGTATTTTTGTTTTCAACCAGAAAAAAAAGAAGACTGGTTCTCCTTTCTCACCCAGTTTAGTGTTCATGACGATCACTCTGTCCCTGTACTTTGCCTTGTTGCAGACGGGGTTGCCCACCAGCTCCAGCCTCCAGATCTTGGGCCAGGAGGCGATGAGAGCGGAGAGTGCCCTCATGTCCCGGAGCTTGTTGTCCGAGGCCACAAACTGCATGATGTTACGCAGGATGCCCAGCTCCGAGATGTCGTCCAGGCCGTTGCCACTTATGTTCAACACTTGGAGGCCCATCTGAGGAAACATTTATAACGTAACATTATGAACCAGAGTTATCAAGTAAATAGGAAATCTAATTATTCTGATGGACATATCTCAGCCTCAGTCTTATAATGTCACCCCTTCAACAAATACTTAACAAATTCAATTGGTTTTCTACGTTTGGACATTATTTTTGATGAAGTTCAAATTGAGAAATTCTAAAAATAGATTGTTATGACGTCACAGCTTCGGTACTCTATACATGTGCTTCGACTTGAAATCATGAATTTATGCGGTACACTTGATCATTAATAATAATGCTTTATTGCATTCTAATGAGCACTAAATAATAACATTCAAACAATTAAGTTCTTCCTGTCGTCCAGGCCGTGGCCACTTATGTTCAACACTTGGAGGCCCATCTGAGGAAGCATTCATTTTCAAAGATATCATAATAATAATAATAATAATAATATTTGGTTCTTGTATAGCGCATATCGCATTTAAACGTCTCTATGCACTTCCAAATTTGGAAATTATTACCCCGGCTATAGCCTAGCTGCCATTACGGCGCTCTAGCATTTCAAGGAAGTAATTCCTACCAGGTACCCATTTACATCACCTAGGTCAAGTGTGGCAAATGAAGATTAATGTCTTGCCAAAGGACATAAGTGCCGTGGCGGGACTCAAACTGTGGACCTTGTGATCCACAGTCTGGTGACATAATCCACTCAACCACGACATCTCATACATGTGCTTTAACTTGTAACATGTAACAATTGTTTATTAAAGAATAATGCATTATTGCATTCTAATGAGCACTAAATAAAAACATTCAAACACGTAAAAACTTCCTGTTTGAGCTTCATAACAGTCGTACGAATAGCAAAATAAATTTAAAAAGTCAGAGTATTTGGGCTTCCGGTTAGAGAAGCGATGAATTTATGTGACTTACCGATAATGCTACCAGTGTCCTTGGTTCAAACAGTAACCGTTCCCCCGAAGGTAACCTTTGGTGCTCCATATGAAGTTCTTTCAACTCCTGTAACTTCTCCAGACCCTCTAAGACTGCTATCTTATTGCCTCCAACATATCTGAGATTTAAAGGAGGAAAACAAAAGTTGTTGAAGATCAGTTGCAATAATAAAAAAAAAAACAGAAATGAATGAATTTTAGGGGGAATTCCAGGACCAATGATCAATCATCAATTGGATATACTGTACTGTTTGGACACCACAACAATTATGAGAGACTGACTACTTTCTTTGGGGGCCGATGAAATTCCCTGATTTTTCCTGATTTGAGTAGCCCCTGACTTTTCCCTGATTGGACAAAAAAAGAGAATTGGATGTTGGGTTTTTCCCTGATTAAGGATAGCTGGAAAATATGTTGTACATGTACCAGTAATATTGTATTCTTTAAAGGTTAGGGCGTAACACCACAATATGTAACAGTTGATCACTAGTTTTGATCATAATTTTTATTTCTAGATGAAGATCACAAGGTAATACTATTGATATTTATAATAGTTGCAGTTTATTTCTTGCCTTTTCCACATGATACAAATTTACAAAGTGCTTTGAGATGTCATTTCTGGGTCAGCCAAGCAGTGACAGTGTGAGTTCAGTGAATGCGTACATGGATAACTCATGATGGGGTTTGAAAGTTCAAAGCGATACTTACAATTTAGAAAGTTTGTGTAGAGGAGTAAGATTTTCCAATCTGGTAATCTGGTTGTTCTGAAGATAGAGATGAGTGAGATTTCCAGCAAAGCCAAGATTCTTGATCACTGAGATGTTGTTATCATAGAGATAGAGGACAGAGAGGCTGCGACACTGAGAGAGATCATCCTGTAATGAGCATGAAACGTTAAATGAAACGTTAAAAAATGGTGTGAAACAATGTCTGAAACATTGTTAAGAGATTTCCAGCAAAGCCCAGGTTCTTGATCACTGAGATGTTGTTATCGTAGAGATAGAGGACAGAGAGGCTGCGACACTGAGAGAGATCATCCTGAAAGGAGCATGAAACGTTAAAAAATGGTGTGAAACAATGTCTGAAACATTGATGAGAGATTTCCAGCAAAGCCAAGGTTCTGGATCGTAGAGATAGAAGACAGACAGGCTGCGAAGCAGAGAGAGATCATCCTGAAATGAACATGAAACGTTGAATGAAATGTAAACAAATGGTGTATTCAGCTTGAATACAAGGCACGCAGGAATGTTTAGAACGTAAATAAGAGATTTCCAGCGAAGCCAAGGATATGTTATCATAGAGAGACACAGAGGTCTTTCTATAAACATCAAATGAAACGTTCAGTGAATTGACCAAATATTCAAGTCATAAAAAATGCTTAAAACATAAATAAGAGATTTCCAGCAAAGTCAGGATTCATGATCACTGAGATGGTGTTATCAAAAGACAGACATGGAAGGAGTGTGTGGCACTTAATAGACAGGCCATCTTAAAGACCTAAACCAGGGTTAAATAAAAATCAAAAAAACAATAAAGATTTTTTTTTTTTAAAGAACACAAGGAACTAAACTAAAACAAATATCAAGAATAAAATGACTACAAGAGAAAGAAAATCATTCCCATACACAAGACTATTAAGTGATTCAACAATGCAATCACCAATAGGCTACAAACTCATACTGTACAAAGATATCTAAACTGAACAGCATGCTCCAGTTCTTGTAAAAAAAAAGTATTTTAAAAAATCAGGAAAAAAAGGTAATAATTCATATCCCCTCAAGCTTTTCAAATTTCCAAAACCTACCATTTCAATCTTTAAACTGAAAGTAATGTACATGAATTGATCAATATTTGTTTTCCGTTTGTAGTAATTGATGCTTTTTAGGCTTAAGTTTCTTCAACTACCATCTTTTCCTTTCTCTTCTTTTATTTTCTTTCAAATCAGAAAAAAGAAAGAAAATCAGTAGGTCTGTTTATATACCTCTCCTGTAACTGAGGAGCTCAAATGTTCATGTATATTTGCTCAGCACTTCTCTCTGGTTTAGCTTTCAAATGGCTATGAAAGAACTAGATTTTCTTGTTTACAATAGACCATGTGAATTTGCAGTGAAGTGTTTATTTTTGGAGCTATTGTTCCAAAACATGTCACACAACTCACTATCCATTTACACGGACTCACAATTTTATATCTTTAATTAATAATGCCATGCCAAATATCTGCCTGTTGAAATGTTAACATAAAAAATGTGAACTGCCAAATGAAGTTTGGTTTTGAGGTTTCAGTCAACAATCTTTCAGCCATTCTCCCAAAACAAAAGTGTTTTTCATGACTCTTAATTCTTGCAATTAAATGTTTGTAAAATAAGAAGAAAATCATTGTACACTGATGTTCTTTTTCAATTCGTATACAATAATACTCCTTTACTTAAAAAAAGGGGGGGGACCACTTTCATTCAAAGAGATTAAAAACTATGATTTTTGTTCTTTGCTACTTCATCATTTTCCACTTTTTAATACAAGAAAATAATGATAATGAGAACCTTATTTATTTATAGACATTTCTAGATTTTTTAATATTTTTAACGGCTCTAGGTACAAGACTTCAAAATGCATCATAATCAGAACAAAAACGTCCAAAACACAATTTTCTAAATTTTCAAAATGGAAATACTTTTAATTAATGATGTATTATTGTACTTACGATCTCATCAATGCTCTTCTCTGAGAAGTAGAGATGCGTCAGTTTCTTGAGATACGTCGACAACCCCTCGTCTTTCTTCTTCCGTGCGCTCGCGGACGAACGGGCAATCAGATCTATAGTCAGTTTCACCATCTTGGCAAGATCGTCGTCTAACACAACCTATAGGTTAGGTGTTCATGTAGTTTTTTTTAAGAGGATTCTGCAGTTCTACTCTTTTCAAATGTTCCTTAATTATTTAAAACTTTGTTATCTTGATGTACACATGCTGGTGATCCTGGGGACTTCTGTACAGATCTGGGAGTGATTCCCTTCTAGGAAATGACTGTTGTTGATGTCGGCCATGTTTGTTAGGAGGTCACTGAAAGGCAAGATGGAGGTCTCATCGAAGTAGCTATCGATCTTGAAGATTGGATCCAAATTTGTCAGTCACAAGTATCAGGTAATCATGCAGATCTTGGATGAGCTAAGACTGCTAGCATACCTGATAAAAAAAAGGCGAAAAAAAAGCAAGAATAAAATGGGAGGAAAGTACATGGTAAAACATATTATGCGTTTGTTTTCTTAAACTACACATCCATTTCCTGTGTTGTCCCAGTTTATTCTTGGTAGTTACAAAGTCATTCCCATAGGAAAGAAATGAGCCTGCCGCATACTCCTGCGGCAGACTTGCCGCAGATCTGCCGCAGACCTGCCGCAGACAGTCATCTTTTTCACATGCAAATTAGGTCTGCCGCAGACCTGCCGCAGACTTGCCGCATACTCTTTCAGTATGATGAAGAGTCTGCGGCAGGTCTGCCGCAGACTTGCCGCAGACTTGCCGCAGACTTGCCGCATACTCTTTCAGTATGATGAAGAGTCTGCGGCAGGTCTGCCGCAGACTTGCCGCAGACTTGCCGCATACTCTTTCAGTATGATGAAGAGTCTGCGGCAGGTCTGCCGCAGACTTGCTGCAGACCTGCCGCAGACTCTTCATCATGAATATTCATATCTCATATAGACCTGCTGCAGACCTGCCGCATACTCTTTCATATCCAGTACGTGGCAATAAAGTATGCATGTAGATAGAACCAGTGATAAACTGATTGATACTTCATAATCGATATTGGCAATATCGATATTACCAATTAGGTAATACCAATATATATCGATATTACCAATTAGGTATATTCTATTCTCAATTGTATTAACTCCATCACATAGATCATTTGAAGTGTATTCAAGAGTAACATTTAAAGTGACACAGGCTCGTACACATATATATATACTAAATATGTATATTGTTTCTTGGTTAGTAATCATATAATCAATATCAATCTATCAATCTATTGCTAAAACGTGAATGTAAATGTAACATGATCAGACATAATAATCTATTGGTTAATAATGGCAAAAGGAAAATAGAAATCACAAAAATGATGTGCATTGTCTTAATTTGCTTAACAAATCATGCTAAATGTATTTTTCTGTCACACGTGTAAGGTAATAATGAATATGCATGAGATGATTGGTTTCAATTGGTTTCAATTGGCCCTATTAGACTTTAATGGGATTTCAATTGGACCAATCTGCCCCATTAGACTTTAAAAGGTTTTCAATTGGTTTCAATTGGACCAATTGAAGTCCAACTTCAGGCCAATTGGGGTCCCATTAAAGTCTAATGGGGCATATATAGGCCAATGGGCCAATGCCATGGGCCAATTGGTCCAATAGGGACAATCTGGACCAATTGAAACCATCTGAAGTCCTATTAAAGTCCCATTGAAACTTGTTAAAACCTATTGAGACCAATTTGACAGAAGCTAAAAAGACAATTAACACAGGAATTTACAAGATTATGGGCTCAGCCTGCGCCCTCATATGGTACTGCATGTCCTACAAAATGGCCGCCTATAGCCTTGCTTCAGACTGTATAATTTCCCACTTTTCTGTGGCAGACTTGCCGCAGACTGTTCCTGTGGCGTACTGGTATGCGGCAAGTCTGGAGCAAAGTTTCGCCCTGCCGCAGACCGTTCGTGTGGCATACTAGTATGCGGCAAGTCTGGAGCAAAGTTTCATCCTGCCGCAGATCTGCCGCAGACTGTTCCTGTGGCATACTAGTATGCGGCAAATCTGGAGCAAAGTTTCATCCTGCCGCAGATCTGCCGCAGACTGTTCCTGTGGCATACTGGTTTGCGGCAAGTCTGCAGCAAAATTTCATCCTGCCGCAGATCTGCCGCAGACTGTTCCTGTGGCATACTGGTATGCGGCAAGTCTGCAGCAAAATTTCATCCTGCCACAGATCTGCCGCAGACTGTTCCTGTGGCATACTGGTATGCGGCAAGTCTGCAGCAAAACTTCTTTCTGCCGCATACTTCGGCATACTGTTTGCCGCAGACTAAAAGTCTGCGGCAGATCTGCAGCAGATCTGCGGCAGGTCTGCGGCAGGTCTGCGGCATACTTTTCACTTTCCTATGGGTTGACATTCTTTTCTCATGCGATTTATATTTAGGTGGTCTGCCATCTACAGAGCACCTATTGATTTTGTCAGAATTTTCTTTCTTCTCAATTTTTTTCCCCCCAATTTTTGGGCAAGCGATTACTCAAAAATTACGTATTATTATCAAAAAGAAATTACATACCGTATTTAAATTTTTGAATGTTTTTTTTAACTCGAAATTCTCTGTCAATTTTTTTTTTAAGGTCAACACATAAAAAGTGCCCCCTGGATACCACAATGATAAAGTTGGTATTAATTCTGATCTTGATATAGATCTTGGCCCCGTCTTAAAAAGAGTTGCGATTGATCCAAATCGCAAGTCCTCCAATCAATCACAAGTTTGCAGTCTCCTATCTGTTATACACATAGTTGGGATTAACATTACCTCTTTATAAGACGAGGCCCTGATCATAACTGAAAAAAACGAAAGACTCCCCCCCCCCCGAACATAACACATATGAAGTGCATTATAATTCACATCGGGAGTAGACATTCACTTTTATTAAAATAGGTCAAACTCCATCCAATTCATTCCTTCCTGCAAACCTTTACTGAACAGTCTAGGGGAACATTGAAATGGGAAGCTACATGTACATGTAGGTCTTTCAACATTATTTTTTCGCAACATTGATTTTCATGGCAAAAATCAATATCCCTCCAGCGATTCAAACTGCAACAACAGTTTTCAAATACATGTGGTTTAATTGTGCATGAAGAATACAAAGACTGTTAATGATTTTCAGGGCAGATATATTTGCTCTTGATAAAAGAAGATGTTGAGTGGACAGTTGAATAACTACATGTACATGTAAAATCTTATGCTTTGATGATGATGAATAGGCTTTTTTGGAAGGTAAGCAATTTGTGTTTAAAAAAAAAAAAAAATCATTATTTAGATCTTCACCCAATTCAAATGTATGCATGATGTTCTTTCACTGTAGTAGGGAGCTGCATAAATTTCTCAATTAAAATATTTATTAGACCCCTCTATAAAATATACACCTGGGGGGTGTTTCACAAAGATCCTAAGTTGAACTTATCTCTAAGTTGGACTTAACAATTATGGAAAGCCGTTAGCATCTATGAAAATATTTTGTAAACGTTATTTCAAAAGGCATAAAATGTTGATTCAAATCATTTATTTTTTCTATTATCAAGGAGATATCATGTTCTTGATGTGGAATTAATAAAAAGTTTGAAATACTTGAATTTTCGCTTTTTAATATATTCTATATTAAGGCTACAAATGGCTCTCCATAATTTTTAAGTCCAACTTAGAGTTAAGTTCGACTTAAGGTCTTTGTGAAACACCCCCTGTACATGAAGTATTGATAAGAGCTTCCTCTCAGCTTTTCAAAAACTTAATAAAAATTGATAAAGCTAGTGTTTTGTTTTCTATATTGATTTGTATTTATTCATAGGAAAATATTATATTAAATAATAATACATCCATGATTATCCTCTTCATGTGGAACCAAAACAGATGGGCAAAAAGGAAAATGAGTTGCTTCATTTGCTTGAGAATTTTTTTCCTGAAGTGTCCTGTCATTCCCATCTTTCAATTGTGAAAAAAAATGTTGTTTTAAAAGTTTACAAATATTTACATGGTAGTACAAAATTATTAATTTCAATATTCAAATTACAAAATGTATTTTCTGTTCACTATATACAATGTACATGTATTCACGATGAAAATCAATTGTTGTGGCCTTGTTCATTATTCTTTGTTTTACTGCAGTGAATATGCTTTGTAAAAGATTGCAAGAAAAGTCAGTGTCAAATGTCAGATTGTAAGCTTTGTTGTATAAAATCTGTTTGACTGTTCTCATTTCAATTCTTTAAATCTTTCTACTAGACCTACTGACATTTTATGAAGTTTAAGAAAAAACAGATTATCCTTGAAATATAGAATGTAACACTGAAAATGTAGAATTTTAATTGACTACATGTATTTAATTAGGCCTGTATGTTACCATGCACCACAAAACCATCAACAAGTCATATGGTGTGATTTCCATTTCGAGCTCGATAAAGGTGCATTAATTGGGGCAAGTTGGTCAAGTTTTTCTTTTTAGTATTTTCTGAAAGAGTATGTACTTTCCTCTATCTAATGTAAAGGATTGAAAGCACAAAATGACCTGAAAGTGGTATTTTTGGCAGTTTTGGTAGACCTACAGTATGATTGTCTGATATTGAGTTTGTTGTAATCTCGTTGTGACCCTGGCTACTGGACTCTTTTAACTATAACTTTAGAATGGAGTAAGCTGTTGCATTGATACTTGGCCATAAGTAGAGAACTGGGGAGTGTTTCACAAAGACTAAGATCGACTTTAAGTTGGACTTACTGTAACTATGGCAAGCCGTTCATGCCACTGTTTGCTCTCACCATTATGATCTTTAGATAATATTTTTCCCTTCATTAATGAATTATCAAAAATTGTAAATTCTGTAGATTAGTGACAACGGTCTGTACATGTACGTCCCTTGAGAGACCAATATGCCAGTGAATGGTGAGAGCAAACAGTGGCATGAACGGCCTGCCAAAGTTACATGTAAGTCCAACTTAAAGTTGATCTCAGTGTCTTTGTGAAACACCCCCAGGTAGTGTCTAATTAGTGTGGCAATTTTGAGGCCAATTAGATAATCTCTTCACAGAAAGTTCTATAGAAATTTGAATCCCCCTTTTGTCAGCTTGCACAACTCCTTGTGAGCCAGAGTGCTTGACTTGAGCCAGATTTTATTCTCATGTTTAGTTTGGTTAGGAACATCCAACTGTAAGTGTAATGAGTTATCATTTTGAAGCTGAGAATCTCCTCTTTTAGAATCAGATCTCAACTACATGTAGTAGTAGAAGTGATGGTTATTAACTAATAACGTATATATCTGGCAACTTTTGGGTTGTTTTGTGATGCCTGGTCACATATTTCTAAAAGGAATTTACCCAACAAGCATGACAAGTTTAACTGCTTAAAGAGACTCCAATATCAAAATCATTTAAAAGTGGAAATGATTAATAAATTCAAAATTATATATATTGATATTTCTTCAATCAAATTTCCAGACTACAAACAAAAGTTCAAAGTTAACAAGTAAAACCATAAAAATGATTTCCATAAATTAATGGCATTAGTTCTTTGAATTTTACTCGGAGACATAAGCTATTTCTGACTTAAATTTCATGACTTCTGCTAAGTGAATGATAAAATAATTGATTTGGAGGTTGAGAAATCATTATCTGATTAAGAGGAGGTATATTTTAAGCAACAGATAACATCTGTATATTTTAGTTCCAACGTTGTCAAATATTCATCGCCTATTTTTATTTCTAGATAATTTCATCTTTTTGTTTCTTGGACTTGAGTACCAATTTGACAGGGATATTCAGAAAATAATCAAATTTTATTCTGGAATATGGGGATAAGAATGTGGTGCACTGGTGTTTGATAAACAATTATCAATTTTTCGTCAAAAATTCCCAAACTTGCTTAAGACATTTTTGCAGGGCTGTCAACCCTCCTGCATTTATAGTTGAAATAGTTGAAATATTTATTGGTTACTGAATCATCATAGGTTATAACAATAATGTGACAATGTCTTTACATGAGTATAAAACATAAGTTAAATTACATTTCCACATTCAGTAAATCATAGATACATACGCTCGAAGAGGTGATGATACAGAAGGGCTACAGCCTAAGCGTGACAGCTTGATACGCTTGCAGCCCAGAAACATTTAAAATCATAACGATTGTAAAGTAAAGTAAATTACAAAACATAATTGGGGGAAAATAAACAGTGACTTGCAACCAAAAAAAAAATGGGATAGAGGGTGCATGGGAGGGGGATTTTCCTGCTATATCAAGGAAATGCTGACAAACATATATGATATCATGTGTTAATTTAAGAGATTTGTCAATATTTGCTCAATAAAATTGATTTCACACTTTTCTTGAAAGTATATACTGACTTCAAGTTACGGATGTCAACGGACAGTGAGTTCCAAATATCCGGACCAGAATGTCTTATAGATTTCATAGCCATTGTTGTTTTAGGATTACATAAATGGTATTTATTTGATTGTCTGGTTGGGTATGTATGAATATTTCTATTCAAACAAAACATTGGTGGGAAGTGGGAAGGTAGGGAATCATTATGTAGACGGAACATGAACAGTGCTTTTTGTAAAAAGTTAATATCAGTTACTTTCAGAGTTTTTAACCTCGCGAATAGGGGATCAGTGTGATCGCGATATCCAGCATTGGTACACACACGAATCGCTTTCTTTTGTAAAAGTAGCATTTTATCAGTATATACTTTTGAGTCTGCCCACAGTATATTGCAATAAGACATGTAAGGAATAATCAAGGAATTGTATAGCATATATAGAATATTCAAAGGCACATAATGTTTTAACTTATACAGTAAACCAACAGTGCGTGACACTCTCTTTGAAACGTAATGTACATGATCACTCCATTTCAGATTTTCATTGATGATAGTTCCAAGAAATTTAGTATTTTGTTTTTTCTCCAAATATTCACCATCCAAGACTATTTCAGGTATAGGTTTATCAGTTGCATTTTTCCTGCTTTGAAAATGGATATAATTAGTTTTTTTCAGATTCAGAGACAATTTGTTGCTCCTAAACCACAAAGACAGCTTAGGTAGCTCGGTGTTCAGAATTCTCTGAAGTGATCGAAAATCGGAATTGGAGCAAAACACATTAGTATCATCAGCAAATATAATATATTGTAATGATGTAGTTGAGTTCGAGATATCATTAACATACAGTAGAAACAATAAAGGACCGAGTATCGATCCTTGTGGGACACCACATTTCATAGGCAATAATGATGAATCTACAGATTCGTAGCTTACATATTGCTTTCTACCTGACAAATAATCATTAAACCAGTCAAGAGCAACTCCTCTTACTCCGTAATAATGAAGTTTGCTCGATAGTACCTTGTGATCAAGAGTGTCAAATGCTTTGCTTAAGTCCATGAATACACCAATAACATGCTTTCGAGACGCCAAAGCATTCGAAACCTTATCATATAATTGCGCAAGGGCTAAATCGGTTGAGTGGTATTTCCTGAAACCATATTGATCCTGATTCAGTAAGTCATTTTCTGTTAGAAAACAATATAGCCTATTGTATATAAGTCTTTCCAATACTTTGGACAAACTCGAGAGAATAGAAACAGGGCGATAGTTTGAGACTTGGGAAGAGTCATCCTTTTTGTATATCGGAACAACCTTAGCAATCTTAAATGCTTCTGGAAATGTACCTGTCGTCAGAGAGAGATTAAAAATATGCACTAGTGGGGTTATTATATTTCCTATAACTTGTTTCAAAAGATATGTGCTTATCCCATCATGACCGTTAGCATAGCTTATTTTAAGAGAACGTGCAATATTCAAGATTTCAATCAAGTTTGTTGGTTTGAGAAATAATGACTTGTTGCAGGGAGTTTGAAGAAATTGTGAGAAGTCGACTCCGTTCGAAGCTATTGTATTGGCCTGATTGGGGCCAACCCCAACAAAGTAAGCATTGAAGCAATTTGCTATTTCTTTTGAATCAACCATTGTATTATTATCTTTGGTAATATGACACTTTGATTTACTCTTTTGTTTTTTGAGGGCTTGATTGATCACATTCCACGTTGATGATGCATTTCCATTTGCATTTTCAAACTGCTTGGCAAAATACATTTGTCGAGACTGTCTAATAATGGTGGTTAGTTTGTTCCTATATGATTTGTAATTATTCAAGCTTTCCTCTCCTGGGTGTCGAAGACTATATTTATATAATCTATTCCGTTTTTTAATTGAGCAAAAGATACCTTTAGTTATCCATGGCTGCTTGATTCTATTTCTTGCCGATCTTTTTTTAGTCATTGGGATATGTTTATTTAAAAGAGAGGAGAACAAGTTCCAAAAAAGTGCATATGCCTTATTGGTGTCAGTACATGCGACCACGTCATTCCATGTTACTTTGAGTAGTTCGTCATTAAACATGGCTATTTTTTCAGCTGTGATTTTACGTATCATAGCTTGATTCTTTTTGTCCTCCGGATAATTGCGAACATGATTACAAATCAGGAAAATTGGAAGGTGGTCAGAGATTTCACTATACAAGAGGCCAGAGCCTATATAGTTATTGGTGACATTTGTAAAAATGTTATCTATCAATGTAGAAGAGTTATTTGCCAATCTGGTTGGTTTATCAATCATGGCATTGAATGAATTTGATCGTAACATATTATGAAAAGTATTATCTTCCTGCAAAAGATCAATATTAAAATCACCCATCAAGTAAACATCCTTATTTTCTAGATTGACCTTATGCATCATCCTATCAAACTCATCCAAAAATAATTCAACATTTGTATGCGGAGGCCTATATATTGTACATATCAAGATGTTTTTCCTTTGAGCCATATTGATTTCAATGCATATCGAGTCAGTACCATCACTCTTCAAACTAAGGTCAGATCTAATTTTGTATGTTAACAAGTTTGAGATAAACATAGCAGCTCCACCACCCCTTCCGGTTTTTCTATCAGAACGTACAATCGAATAATTGTCAATATTACATAAAGTAGATGGAGATGTATCATTAAGCCACGTTTCTGTGACTCCTATGACTGAAAACGGTTTGGTGAGGGCCGACAGCAGAATGTTCAGATATTCATAATTTTTAACAAGACTTCGTGCATTTGTATGTAATAAGCTAAAGGAATTATTTTCACTCTCAAATCTTGAATTAAATTCATGAGGAAGATAATATTTACAATCCACTTTGTCATCCAATGATTCATTCAATTCATCAATATTGAACATAATATATAGTTACATGAAACATCAAAGAATATATTGTCCATGACATAATAACAAAAATGTGTCTACAAAATGCATGATAGCAGGAAAAGGGGGTCGGGGAATGGGTGCAAGTCTTAAAAAATAAAATATAATTAAATACAAACATAATTGAAACTATATGTTAAGAGAAATTAATGTTAACAGTAGTAAAAGTAACTGCCAAAACACTCCTAAAAACATTAAAAATGTGAAAATACAGCTAACACAAATCACATGAAGAATTTTAGTAGCAATGGAATAGAGGAGGTAAAATGAAGAAGAGAGCAAGAGCACACATGTGCTGATAACATGCAAGGAGCCATGACTCATTTCTGAGAAGTAAGCCATAAATCAAATAAAACAGAAAGTTGTGTCCTTGAGCCAGCTAGTGGGTGGTCAGTTAAAGTCGCACTATAGTAAAACTAAATTTAAGCAGAGAAATAAGGAACACCTCCATCACCCCTCCATTTGGAGGGAGTCTCACGCCACCACGCTCATTCTCCCGCTATCCAACCAGCTCGTAGCGGGAGACTCCAGCCACCATGCCCTTCCTCCCGCTTTATAAAAAAAACACCTCGAAACGTCCTGGTAAAATGAACCATTGACAGTATCGTATGCAAAAAAAATTGCGCGATGGGGGGGGGGGGGGGGTGTTGACACTTTTTTTTTACTCAACACACCCACCCCCGTTGAGCAAACAAAAATTGCATACGATCTCCCTCGAAGCAGTTCCCCAAAGTTGACAGCCCTGTTTTTGTGTCGAAAAAATTGCATCTTCACCTAGTTTTGCAAGTCGCTCACTGAAAGATTCCGAACTCAAGGTATCAGCAAACTCTGAAGAAGGTAGACTAGATCTAGATCTAGAGATCAGTAATCTTATTTCAATTGTGAAAATGAAGGTTTGACAAGTTGTGTGTGCGCAGCGGGATGGCAGATTGGGAGATTTATTTTACTGGAATATTGAATACTGATCACCCTTTGTGTACTAATGGATACTTTGCTCTCCACACAGGCGAGCGCATGCTAAATACATGTATGGCTTGAAGATATCAATGTCGTACATGTGTATGTCACAAATCACCGAGCTTGAAATTAACCCTAGGGCTAGGCCTAGCCCCAGTCGAGATCGAGATTGGACCTCAGCTCAGACAGAGTCCAGCCCGGAATTACGGCACCGCAAGGGCGTCTCATCACAGACCACTTGCACACAATTTCGCTCTCGCAAACATCCGACACATGCACCGGTCACATAAACACACCCAGAACCAGTCAAAAAATAATCTTTTTTGTTATGTTATAGAAGAAAAGACAATGTAAACAAATTCAATTTCAAAACACAACTAATCAGCTAATTCTAAAATACTTCAATTACCATGAATTGTTGATGATGATGACTTTACGGTTGTTGCTCTTCGATCGGGTTTGGCGAGCTCGAGCGTCTAAAATAACCATGGTAAACTATTTTTCGCTGGGTACGAATGTTACTGCATTGAATCCTATATGGAGCATAGGGGTGGAGAGAGCAGCGAAATATTAACACTGCATTCGTGGACAAGAATGACAAGATGGCAACTTGCATCGGAGAAACTGATTTTCCTCCTTATGTCATAAAATGTATGAATGACACCCATTTTCTTGTGGCAGGGGGTGGAGGAGAATCCAAGACAGGTGTACCCAATGCCCTGGTAAGCTTAATACTGGAACATCTCTTTGTCATTATAAATTAGTTTTAATTTTGCCATTGTTTAGTCCCAATCATTAGTTTATATGTTAGCTCACAAAAATCATACAACTTTATGTATTTTAGATCAATTTCACTTATTTTTTATATTTCTATTAATTAATGAAAGAACATTTCATTCTCCCTGCTTAAATAAGTTTCTCAATACAATTGAATGAATGATTGAATGGAACAATGCCGAGTGAGATGAGGTCATGTCAGACCATGCTAGGCACATTCATGGGACACTAGAGGGCGCTTTGCGCTCGTACGAAAATCTGAATGGCCTTGCTGCGGTGGGTCGGCAATAATCAGCCCAAAACTTGGATATCGGAGAGTGGAAGGATATATCTTTTTTATAATGTTATCTGGTCTTACCCTTAACCATCCTATGTTTAATCTATGTAGAAATAACATGCGAGTACGATAAGAGAAACATCGGGCCCATTACTGATGCAACTTTTGAAATATTAGCCTAGAAATGACCACCAAACGGAAAAAAATGACATTTTTTCCCGACAAATCTTCATAAAATCTGAGTTATAAACAAGTCACATCTAGGTACACTAATACAAATACAATTTTCTGAAAATTAAGGTATGATTTATTAAGTTTCTTTCAAGTATATTTCTGCGCATTGCAGCGCCAATATTCTACACTGCTTCAAAATCACCCTTGAAATTTTTTTTTGCAACGAATTTGTTACGAGGTCCGCGAGTGTTCCCCGTTCCTTGCGTGTTGAAAGTTTGGTAATACATAGTTTCCATTGACTCGCGCACGAAAAAATGGTCGAAAACAAAATGTCAAATGAAGAAATAAACAAGCTTTTGTATAGTTATAAGAGTTCTACTGAGGTTTCTTTGTCGATTTAATTTATTATATAGTCTCAATTAGAATTCAGAATTATCTCACTGAAAAGTTAAGAAACCGACGATGTTCTCGATCATAGTTATTTTCATTTTGCCAGCAGCCGATCTAGCGTTGTTTGGGCAAAAAGCTAGGCCGCTGCCTACCCACCGCGAACCTTTCCGAGTCCCGCTAAAATGGCGCTCTGCGGAGCTCCGCGGCTGCGTTGGTATCGCTGCAAACTCTCAGCCGGCTAGCTCCCCACGACGGACCATTCGCGGTATGGCGAGAGTGTGTGTGCGAGGTATGATTTTGGATTCGAGAACGCACGTAATGCAACCGTGCGCGTCATTTTCAGCTGTCGAATGTATACGACCAATTTTACATGTACGATTTTTAGTACAGATACTTGGTCAGTTTTCTTCTTATATCTTTGGTTTTACAACATTTAAAAATATAATTTCTTCAAATTTGCTCCTGACTCGGTTCAGACTAATTGTATGATGTGTTTTCAAGTCAGTTTTTTGAATATATTTTTTTGCATAAATTTGCCTAACCATGCAGACTCGGGAGATGTCTAGACCGGGAGAGAGAGAGGGAGGGAGGGGGGGTATACTATGAGGAGTAGGGGCGCACATAGGTCTAGTCTAGCTAGCCGTAGGGCGATGCAAAAATGGATTCCGCGATGATGCTCCTTGTTCCATTCTACATTGACTTTGCACAGAGACTTTCACGTTAGAAGCGATATAGATCTAGTCTACCCTCGGGAAGACAGATAACCAATAAAAGTAGAAGGTGCAGGTGAACTGGGGGTATTTTAGTATGCAGAATCCGTTTTTCGTATTGTCAGCACGCGAATCGGGAACCCTACACCCGCATAGCGCAGAAAACGTCCGCGAAAATGTGGATGATCCTTATTTTTCAGGACGCGATTTGACTGCGTTTACGAGGATAACATTGTTTATGCGGGCGATACTCATTCTCGGAACAGAAAAAAAGTTTACACATCAAACAAGAATTTAGAAGTTAAACGTATGAATTAAAAATTAAAAGTTAGTCAAAATCAGAAGCCTTCCTCTTCCGAAATTAAAAATCATAATAGAAGTCTATAATTATGACAGCTAAGCATATTATTATTTATAGGTCCTCTGAAGAAAGAAAAACTTCCTCAATCATACATTTCTTTGAATTTACATATTAATTATATGTTGTGTTGAAACACCAGTGAAAGTAGTTACCGGTATGCACTTTGTCAGTGAAATGCTGATACATAAATGATTACAACTTTCCAAAATGAACCTGTGTATTAATCTCCTAATTATCTGTCTCATGATCTCACCCATCAGGAAGTATTTGAGTTGGAGCTGGGAAGCAGTGGCATTGCTATCGAATCAAAATGCAGGTACAACACGGACAGCGGAGATGATCAGAGCGCAATCATGAATGCTGCCTTAAGGTAATTCAAAGATTCTCTTATATTCAGTGGCAAGGGTCTAGACATCTAGGGTGTCCTCATTGTCTTTACACATGACTTGATATGAAGAGCTAAATGGGATTCTCAAATCCTTTTAATTGCTTTTTTAAACTAAAGTTGAAATATGCAGATGTCAATTAATCCTATCATTATTATTAAACAAAACATTTTAATGCAAAGTGTATTTTTGGCTACAATTTAATTTCCCGCTTCTCCCGTTTTTGTTTGGTTATGAAACAACATCAACTCAGCTCTCAGTTAACATAAGGAAAAGAGGATCATGGGGGACCAATGGTCACCGATTAGGCATTGTTTGTTATATAGAGGGCGCAAGTAGCTACAAGTAGTGCAGTGGGCCTTTAAACAATTTCTTGTTATAGTGTGTCTGTGAAGCAGTTCTGTCAGGAGTTTCGTTTTCATCACAGTGCAGTAGAGTATAGTAGCTGTGCTATACAAATTGTTCTACCGGTAATTGTTATCATTATTTTGTGGTACTACCAATGCTCTTTGGAACTAGTGGAGGAAAAAACACAAGAAAGAGGTTGTTGTTGTTGTTGTTCAATTTAGGCAAGTCAGTCAGTTTATGACCATTATTGCTGAATATTATAAAGAATTTATTTTTAATTCAAATTTACGTATATACACTCACATAATATGCGTGTATATTTCTTCCTCTTAAAAAAAAGGAAGAACAAAAAGGGGGGAAATAATGATATGCTAGAGGAGGTGCTTTTATAAAGTCCCCATTCAAATCTGTGAAATTGTCTTTGCAGGCCTGTCTTTGATGGAAATAATCATTTCTGATTGATTCAGAAGACATATTAGACACACACACATCATAATTTTGATTTCTTAAAATTCTTCTTGCAGGTACGATGGTAAAGAGTACCTGATGGCGGCTGGTAAAAATGAGAGATGTCAGATGTACCAGATGAACAAGATGGTGGAATCACTCATCGCTCAGACGATGGGAAGGGATGATGAAGAAAAGGAAGAGAAAGGGAAGGAGAGTAAAGAGGATGAAGGTGAGAATAGAAGAATTATTTAGGATTAGGATTATCATTTTTTTTTTTTTTTTTTTTTTTTTTTTTTTTAAATTTATTTATTGATTTTTGATCCATTTTTTTTTTTTTTTTTTTGTTTAGGGGGGGAGGGGGTGTTTTCTATTAGAATACCTTGAGTTTAGCATTGTGGTATGAGTGGTGCATGTATCAATTTTCATTGGAATGGACCAAGTATGTTTCGTAGATCTGTTAAAAATATGATTGGACAATACCAAGCAAAAGTGATTATCGATCAAAAGTCATGTTGAAAAGAAGAGCAAAATGCTTTTGTTGCTCATATACTATCATTTCAAGGCTTCAAGATTTGCAGTGATAACTTAGTCTTCATTTTTGTGACCTCGGAAGAAAAAAAAAGAAAAAAAAAGCAAGAACCATCAATGAAATTAAATTTCAACTTGACTTGTTGTTTGTTTTTAATAGTCACTCTCAGGAAAAGAAAAACGAAGTCGTCTGAATCAAATGGCAAGAAGAAACCGGGAGCTCCACCTGGCAGACAATTGGTCCATTTCGATGTCAAACGGCTTCAGTCCGTTCAGACGGATTTCAGCCCGACTGATTCGAGTCAGAATGCTGTCTGCTTCTCCCCAAACGGGATGTACTTTGTGACAGGAGGTGTAGACGGTCACATACGAATGTGGACGGTAAGTACCTATTTAGGGATGCAATCCCTTGGGTAAAATTTACTTACATAATAATAATAATAATATTCAGTTCTTGTAAAGCGTGTATCACATTTAAACGTCTCTATGCGCTACCAAATTTGGAAATTATTACCCCGGCTTTAGCCTAGCTTCCATTACGGCGCTGTAGCATTTCAAGGAAGTAATTCCTGCCAGGTACCCATTTACCTCACCTGGGTTGAGTGTGGCAAATGTAGATTAATGGCTTGCCAAAGTACATTAGTGCCGCGACGGAACTCGATCTGCTGACCTTGTGATCCACAGTCCGGTGACCTATCCACTCAACCACGACACCTCTACTCTGCATATTGAATTCTGTGGAAGCAGAAAACACAGGGGTTCAGAATGGAAGTTTTAGAATTTTGCAATTCTTGAACAATTCTTGTTGAAAAATAAAAATAAAGAAAATAAACAGTAAGAAACAGACAACAACAACAACAATTGTGGATGTGTTCAAAATGTTCTGGTTTTGTTTTAGCTGTATTAGCTGAAATTCAAGAATTTCTTCCAACTTTAGGATTTAGAATGATTCTATTGTTCATTACATCAGCCAACTATTAGCTTTTCAGGTAATGTCTTGACATATTTTGTTTTAATTATTAGCAATCATCAGTTTAGGAATTATCAATTCGAATGTCTTGTAGGTGTGGCAGCTCACCTCCCCAGCTTTGAGTTTTAGTTGTGTGTTATCCATTGTTTTCTACAGAAACGAATAATTTGAGTTGTTTCCTTCTCCATTTTGTAGTATCCCACGATAGAGAAGGTGTATGACATTGAAGCGCATTCCAAAGACATCGAAGACATCATGATCAGCCCGCTTGGAAATAAGGTCAGTATTGATACATCAGTAGATCTATGTTTTGCATTTTGTAGCTTTAATTTCATCCGATTGGAGCCATAGTTCTTTCACCTTCAATGCTTGCAAACTCTGGAACTCTCTCCTGCTTGCCATTAAAGCCTATCTGGGATTAGACCTCCCTGCATGGTCATTGACGGGTGGTTATCTCATCAAATCAGCTCTCAATTAACATAAGAAAAAGGGGACCATGGGGGACCAATTGTCACTGATGAGGCATTGTTTAATATATAGGGCACAAGTAGCTATACGTAGTGCAGTGGGGCTTTAAAAATGTGTAACAAATGTAAGAAGAAACTATTTCTCAGTTTGACTAATTTCTTCAGTATTTTTTTTTAGAATAACGTCAATTTTTTTTTGTAATAATCATCCTGTTTTCCTCCTAATCAGCTAATCACCATATCCAGAGACCAGAAGGCTTATGTGTGGAATACGAAAGACGGCAGTAAGATGTGTGAATTAGAATGGGAAGAATGTGCGGATCATAAATCATACAGATTTGGCTCTTGTAGGTAAGTCATAATCGTGATGTGTAGGTCTCGTACAGTTTATCAATTGATTAATAATGGCTTCTTATATAGTGCACATGTCCGTCACTTCAGGATGCTCCTGGCGCTTCCCAGATTATTACCCTGGCTTTTAATAGCATGGCTGCTAGTACTTCCATTAATTCCTGACTGTACCCATCTACATCGCCTAGGTTGAGTGGCATTCCTGATTCTTGACTATTCTTGTCTCCAAACTGTATACTTATGTTCATTACAATGAGTAACTATAAACGGTATGACCATACCAACTATGTTTATAATATACTCATATGGAGAACAAACTATATTGTAATATTGTTTCAAGCTGCAGATATATTCCCTTCCCTTTTCCTTGTCTTTTGTAGTTAACTGTGAGTATCGGTTCATGTATCCCTGTAATCTCCCTTTCCCTGTTTTAGCGTGTATTTGTATTTTATAAACTTTACTTTAGTTAATTATGTCATGTTTAGTTTAAGGAGCCTATCCACAACAAGCTCTGCTTTTCCATAGGCTCCGCCACTGTATCTCTTAAGTTAAACTTAATGGACAATATTCTGAATAGTGTGTACCGGTATTGTATGTACATGTATAAAATAATCATTTTAAATATGTTGTTACACTCTTTTTAAAATGAGATATTGTGGAAACCAATAAACTATCTATCTATCTATCTATAAATGTAGATCAACATTATCTGTACCCTTACCAAGAATTGTAACTTTTTAATTACTCATTCTTGAGTTTAAAAAAAAAACACACACAAAATGTCAAATTTACAAGGAGTATGAATAATTTAGTTGTTAATTGTATCTGTTCACCGTTAGTACATGTATGTGTGATGCAGTGTTGAGAGTTCCAGCTGTAGATTAATGTCTTGTCGAGGGACGTAAGAGCTGCGGCAGAGATTTGAACCCTATACCTTGTGGTTCACTGTCTGGAGACTTAGCTGCTAGACCAGGGGAGTGTTTCACAAAGACTAAGATTGACTTAAAGTTGGACTTAACTATGGCAGGCCAGGCCATTCTTGCCACTGGTTGCTCTCACATTGGTCTCTTAATTAGGATCTTTAGATAATATATATCAAAAAATGTAAATTCTTTAGATTTCTGACCATGATTTGTACGTCCCTTGAGAGACCAATACCAGTTTAGTTAATGGTTAGAACAAACAGTGGCATGAACGGCCTGCCAGAATTAAGTCCAACTTAAAGTCGATTTTAGTCTTTTTTCATATAGATTAGGAGAATCATGTACATAATCCATATGTTGACTCAATTTCTATCTGACCTCTATTATATTGTAGATATGCATTCCTGAATGGCGACGTTAGCAACTCCACAATGTTCACAACTCACACCCCTCACATACAGAAGAAAGGCAGGCAACCCTCCTATATTACAAAATGGAACAGTCACAAGTTCACCATAGACAAGACGGTTTGTACAGGGGATGACATACTCTCAGCACTGGCAGTCAGGTAAGTCCATTATCATCTGGGGGAGTAGTCTTCTTTGGTGATAGAAAATGTAGGGAGGGGAATAAAGAGGTGTGTATTGTAGGAAGGAAAGAGTAAGATGTGAGATTAAAAAGAAAGCAAAAATAGATTGTAGACTGGTTTGGGTAATAATGACTTTGAAAAAGAATAGATAAAGAGAGGAAGAACAATGTATTAAAAAAGAGAAAATATGTTAAAAGAGAAAAGTGAAAAGATTATTAGAGGAATTTTGTTGAGAGATAAAGCACAGTGTAAAATGAAAATATGAAATGCATAAAACAGTTAACATTATAAAGTTTATTGCTAATGATTTATCTTCATACACCAGGGTTTTACATGTTTGTTTTACTCCATGTTAATACAGGGAGGGGCATGTGAGGAAATTTGACAGACTTTGTGGGAAATGTAGTTTGCTTCATTGTATTAGGAAAGTAAGGTAACGTCTATCTATGTTTTGTTTTGCAGTCACAGTGGTTACTATGTTGGAGTCGGTACTATGTCAGGTTCTGTGGGCATCTACGTCACATTCAGCTTACAGGTACTGTAAAAGTAGAAATATTTGCAGTACATTAATTTTCACGAACTCCACGCTAAGATCGTCAAGTGCGAATTTCGAGAACTCCAAAAATATAAGCATAACTACTTGTGCATGGTTTGAACGGATTGAATTGCGTGCAACGTGTATTTAAGAACAGGCGAATATGTTTTGGGGTCGCTCAGCGCGAAAAATGAATCACAAAAATCTCGAAAATAACAGCGTTTACAGTAATCAGAATATTCTGTCAACATACATGTACATGGGTTCATTGCTGTTTGGTCTACAACTGGTTCGTCTACTACCCAATTGGTCTATTCCCATATGGTCTACACCCAGCCCATCTACTATTCACATGGTCTAATAAGCATTTTGTCTACTTCCCATTTGGACTATTGCTCCTTTAGTGTAACTTTCAGTTCTCTTATGTACATAGCTGCGATATCAATCGCAAGTAAGTTGCGATTATTCGCAACTGTTTATATTGGACCTAGACTTAACTCAACCATCTCTTTAATGAAAGCAATCATTTGTTTTTTCATCATCCCGAATGCAGAAGGTGAAATGGGTGGACAACGCGCACAGTATCTTCATCACCGGTCTCTCTTTCATTCCAATGACAAGGAATTCAAGACGAGTCGTCGGGGACAAGGATGCCGCGGTCCTCAGCCTATCAGCTGACAAGAAGATTGGACTAGTTACCGTCACCAGATCAGGTATTTTTCCCATTTCTTTCTTGTCTAGGCATTACAAAAAACAATGATGTATTGCTCTTTGCGACCGACCCTAAAATCCTAAAATCTATGGTCAGCCTTTTAATAACGTTTTTTATTTTACCGTTTTTTAGAAGAATAACAAATGTTTAAGGAATACAAAACATGTATTTTGATTGCTTAAATAGGATAAAAATGTATAAAAATCATCAAATTAGTCCCAAATTCTCACTGGTCTTCTGCCCTAGTTTTGAAACCCTGCTAGTGTAAACAAGTACGGTAGACCCTGGACATCGTTATGAATTTTTAAAGTTCTCACCAGTGAAACACAAATTGGCAACACTGTGACGTGCCTTGCAAGCTCCTCTCCAATTTGCTCTGTACAGAAATTTCATAAATCTTCATTTTCTTAGATATTGATGATGAAATGGATTTGTTGCATACAGTGATTGTATAGAAACATATTTGTAATGATTATAGTGTGATTGGAAAGTTTCTTTAGAGAAATATAAATTTCTGATTTGTTTTACAGAGCAAGTACAGAGCAAATGGGAGGGAACCTCGCAAAATATGTCACAGAGTTGCCAATTTGTATTTGATTAATTGCAAGTTTAAAAATTCATGACTTTCTTCTTTTGTATCCGATTTTGCTCAAACTTTCACTGACCTGTTCCTCTTGTTTTTCTGCTTCTGTTGAAACCAACTTAATATCAGGGTGGACTTCCCCTTTTAATCATTTATTTCATTAACCTTTTCCTGTCCATAGCGATAATAATAATAATATTGGGTTCTTGTATAGCGCACATATCTGTCAGACTTGACACTCCTGGCGTTCCCAATTATTACCCTAGCTTTAGCATGGCTGCCATTACAGCGCTCTAGCATTACAAGGAATTAATTCCTGCTAGGTACCTATAAACATCACCTGGGTTGAGTGTGGCAAATGTAGATCAATGTCTTGCCTAAGGACATGAGTGCCGCGGGGGGGGGGGACTTGAATCGCGGATCATGCAGTCCACAGTCCGGTGACGTATTCACTCGATCTCTATATAAGTCTAATATAAATATTTCTGATTGTTCTCTTATCAGGTGAATACCCAGCCTTCCTGATGTTTCTGGGAGTGCTCATCTTGATCATGCTGATCTTCACTTTGTTTGCCTACTTCGGCATGGACTTTTAAAAAGACAAAGATGTCAATATAAGAAATACTCTAGATCAGGACCTCAGGAAAGACTTTTTTTGCTCTTTGTAGTACACTAGAGGAATTTAAATTACATGTAGGGAAGACATAGGCGACGCTATTGACCCTACTGCAAATACGATGTTCGACAGTAGATGGGGACCCACCTTCTTCCCACATCAAAGACGATACGGTGGAAGACGATAAGACAAGGTGGCTTCCATAGAGAATGTACAGCAGTTTCAACAAATTCCTTATTCATGAACTCCCCAATGATTTGATGAGATCTACATTGTGTTTGTAGGCACCATCATAATATGTAACTCATAGTGTATTGGTTTTGATCGTCTAGTGGTGCACCCTCATTGCTGTGGGTGTGTGTGTGTAATTGGGTTTTTACAGACGTGTATCAATCAGATATGATTATTTACGCCTTGGGACCGACTTTTAATGTCACCATCCAAAAGACGTGACTCAGTTTCGAACCTGCGTCCTTGGCTGAATCAGTTTGAGGCAGGTGTGAGGTAGTCGCGTGGTACGTAGACCCATGATGCAATTCAGCCCCTGGACGTTGCGACTCAGAGTCCATGCCTCTCCCAGCTAACTCCGCGGGTTTCAGAAGGGCCAACATGCTGTGCCATGAAAAGCATTCAGCTACAATGCAGATTATGAATCATGTTATTTCTCAAACTGCTGTTCAGTATTCTCTGATTATATTCAAGCAGATTACATGATGTGATTGTATATATTTTGGGGGTTACATTTTGCGACTACTCTCACTATTATCTACAATAATCTTACAATGTTCTGAAGATGAAAAAATGAGTTTTGTTTTTTAGATTTACATATTTTATTTGCACTTGAATTTGATTATTTTTATGTTTGCATGCAAGGGTCAGCAAACAAAGAATTTTCAAAATCATTTACAAACCTTTACAACTATAATGGATAATAATTCTTGCCTCGAGAGCACTTTTTATGGAAATATATATTTAATTTTGTTCTTGTTTGATTTGATTATTTGAAATGGGTATCCGGTAGGATGCAGCCATCATTGTTGGTCAAACAGTTTGTGAGCATCATGTAACGCCTGGCTGGAATGCTCCCAAGGGAGTGGAGATTGTGCACACAGTGTGTGCGGGTAAGCACTAAATCCAATGACCGGGGTAATAGTATATGTGTAAAGCGCTTAGAGGCTTTTGTATTAAGCGCTATATAAAAACTAAATATTATTATTATAATTATTATCTATTATGAGAATATATATTATTAGACATACACTGTACATGTAGGTACTATTACACCTTTTTTATATATAAATGGCACTAAAGAGAGGCCTATTGACTCAAGATGTATAACATTTGTTTTTTTTGCGTGATTTATGTCAGTTTCAAGAATTAATTTATCTTAGCTTTCTTTTATCTTATTTCAAATAAAATGAAAGATTAAGATTACATGCACATCCTTCATATATACATGAACAAACACATAAACCTGTTTTAGCCAGTTTACAAAAAAATCATGTTTTTGAAACTCCTGCATTAATGAATACACTGTATATGCACGTGTCACAATCGGGTGATGAACGAGATTTGTCAAGTTCATTATCAAGCTCATTGTGACCTAACCGTGGGAATTGCATAGCATTAATGTACAAGATTCAAAACATGGATTATTCTGCAGACGATCATAGAGTCAAGAAATAAGTAATAAACTTTATCACAAATTCCAAGAGTCGCACAATCACGAAGGCTGCCATTTGATTTATGGAATGAACACAGCCAATCAGTATAGTGCGCATCTTAGTGTGTGCATCGATTTCCTTGGATTGACGTACATTTAATTGCGTCTTGATTTTATACACGCCAGAGACACGTATACATGCATCTAAGTCGTGCATTATTACTTCTCGATGGGAACTTTTTTCTGCAAGGCAGACATGGCAGACAAAAACGATGCATGCAGGTGTAAATTTCCTACATTTATTAGAACCGTTTGATAATATCCATTGATGTTGACAGAATCGGACCTGTCCATTCTTGAAACGAAAAAGAGATGTTGATTTCATAACAGCTTTGTTTATTCATAAGATTTTTAACTTTTGATGTGTCGAGTAATGTGTACAGCTTCCTCTCAAAAATCACTGGTACCAGCCGGAAATTTTTGTCTGGATATTGATATGACGGCATCTCATTTACATGTACCAGCACTCGCCACCCCATATTGGTCTAATGAATTATTAAAGTCCTATCAACTTCGTCTGTCCTTAGTTCTTGGTGTTGAAATGAATGTGTATAAAAATGAATTAAATAAGGAATGTTCTAACTTCCTCTCAAAAAATGATTGGTACCAGCATGTCTAGAGATGAGTTAGACTCTGCTGTACACCCCCCCCCCCCCACCAAATTCTTTTTTGAGTAGGTAAGGCAAGTGAGGAGGCGCTCAAGGGTAGAGCAGTGGTCTCGTAACTGGGAGGTCCCGGGTTCGAAACCAAGTCAATGCCAAGTCTAGTGCCCTTTGGTAAGGCATTAATCCTCATTGCCAAGTCCCTCAGAGAAGACTTAAAGCTGTCGGTCCCCTGGTTTGCTTACTTAAAAGCATACACGTTTCCTTAATAGCAGTCAGGTGAAACAAACAAACAAGTACATTTAGTTGTTTGTATGAGACATGATATTTTATAAGAGGAGCAATACACATGTATTCCTGCAACAAGATAACTGCAATACATCAGTACTGAATTCTGTATAAAGATATTTTGTACTGTTGATCAAAATGTATCCCCTTAAAATCTGTTATACATGTTTTGAATATATCAGCAGAATTTTTTCATGACTATATTAAATTTGATGCTAGAAATTTAAAAAGAGGAATATTAGTTTCAAAAGTTTTAGGTTGGCAACATGTTGAGAGATTAAAAATCATTGTTTTTCAATAAAAAACTAGCCATTTAAAAAACTTTTTGACAACATTCTCACCCTTGTATATTGTTGTCAGAGACATTGCATTTTGTTATAGCATTGTAGCAATTAAACAAAAAATACTGTTGCCAACTTGAAGAACAATATGTGATCTCTTTAGCCCCCAAAATAAATCCCCGCCTGAAAGGGTTAACATGTTGAAAGTTTGGATGTTAGATTATTTGAAAAGTGACCTGTACAGAGTTGTCAAAGTGCTAGAGATTACTCAATAAAGAAATAGAAATACATTGATACTTTAATATAATGTACCATATACAACTCTTTTTTCAGTTCCTTTTTTTAAGGAAAAATGTGTGATCTATTTTAGAAGGCTCTGATATGAATAGTGAAAGTGTAATGGTGTAAAGTTAACCACTAAATTTTTCATACCCTTAAAGAGAAGGTTGAGTTCTGGGAAGAGGTGAAAAATAATTTGTGAGCATTACTCATACTTATTATGCAAGTGTGGAAGAACATCAGTTAAGACATGTTCCCTGAAAAGCATGGCTCTTCAAATGCCTTCATATTCTAAATATGCGTGTAACATCGTAACAATCGGGGGCCGGCTTTTTACGCCACGTGTTCGTGTAGTCCCATATACAGCTTTCTGTGCAAGTGTTTGTAACTTTACCAAGACTTGGCCAAATTTCTTATCATTTTGATTATTCCAGAACCTTGCAATACACAACAATTCTTATTTGCTAGATGATCAACCTTTTCTGGTCGGTTCCACACCGTTTCTTTCACAATGCAATCGCATGACCAGAACTCAACTTCATCTTTAATTCCAAGATTTGTGATATTTTGAATACCGGTATTGATTGATTTTTCTTGAGAATGTGACATATTAAAGCTTACATCTAAAAGTGTTTAACAAAGACCCTAAGTCGACCAGTCTACCTTTTATTCTCGAGTTACAAACATACAAAAACATTAGATTTTCAAGGGGTATGAATAATTCAGTACACAATTGTACACATACAAATGTACATGTGTATTTTGTAGGTAGTGTATGTGTACATGTCATTGTATTAAAAGGATTTATGAATCATCGCTTACTTATGGGTAGGTATGTAAATTTGTATTTATAGTGACAAAATCTTATCGGTTTGTATTACTATTACACTCATGTATAAATTAAAGTATGCTTCATTGTTGTAATCATGCAATTATTTATGTAGATGTCCTAGAAAAGCAAAATGTACTGTAGAATTGGGAATTCCATTGCATTTTTTTTATTTACGATTTTTATGAACAAGTATTATCAAGTCCCGTTTGTTGGAATGAAGTGTCAATGTTCATACTGCCAGTTTAATGTCAAAATAAAACAAGATAAATGTACAATTGAATGTGACCAATCTTACGATTTTATTGAGATGTATTTTGAATAATGAATATTATGGACATTTTAATAAATATACACAAATTAATGGTTATGACATACTAAATAATGAGGTATCGGTACTTTTACAACATTTGGGTTTCTTGATAACCATTCATCTAATTTATTAAATATCCGTAAATAAGAAAAACACGGGAGCTAGAAAGGGCACTCATTCATGTACACGTTTTACTGGCTCTCATGAAGGATACATAATTTACATTAAGGAGCATATTTTCATGTCTTACTGAGTTGTTCAGTACTTGATTTGTATACATATTAAAGATATTCGTATATTGCAATTTCTTAGAATTATCAAGAAATAAAAACTCCAGAAAAACATGACATTTTGTTGCATATTTTATTATTTTCGTTCACTTCTGTTTAGTTTGGTAATACATTATGCACACGTTCATCAACAACAATAATACATTACAAATGTTTCTACATTTGTATTTTACAACATTACATGAATATAAATTATTCTCCATAGTACATACATGTATATCAATGATTGTGAGCTTTTTTCCAACTGCCCTATAATTCTTTAGAGTTACCGGTAATATCATGGAATAAATATTTTATTAATTATCATATCTACATTCTAAATATTCTTCCACATATTTACCACTGGTGCTGGGGTGATACTAAAGGCTAATTTCTATACACAGCTATAACAAAAGATGTTCAAAGTAAAGGAAACATATAATACAACTACATGATATAAGATATTGCAAGAAAACAAAAGTTAAAATCATAAATCTCACAGGCTCTCTGAAGAGAAGGCATTCCCTTCATCATTTTGTCTTGAAAAAAGAAATACATGTATCACCAAGAAAGTCTAGGAATTTCCCTCTACAGCGCAAACATGTCTTTGAAAGATTGTAAATGTACACATACATGTTTATTATACACATAAAACCATTTGCAAGTGCACTAATGAATGTGCAGTACACGTGCATATTGGGCCAAGTCAAAAGTGAAATATTGCAGGATGAATTGTTTTTGTCAATATGTAGTGAGTTCTTCACTTGTTTGGTGGATGGATCGTGTGTTGAAAGAATAAAAATGCATTTTGCAACATTTCATATTTGACTGTCATATATTATTATGATATAGTAACAAGAGAGCTTTCAAAGCTCAAACTCGAATTGCAGAACTTTTTTTGAGGAGTTTATGAAGAAGTAGGACTGTGGACTGTGATCTTTTATGATCGAGGTCATGAGTTTAAGCTGCCGTATATGCTTGCACCAGACACTAAAAATACATTATACTCCATATACACAAATAAGTTGTTATCATATGTACAGTAATTGTCACATCTTGATTGAAAAGAAAATATGAAAAAGAAAGAAAAGGAGAAAAACTCACAAAAAACCTAGTGACATAAAACATAACTCTGGAATGTGATCAATTTCAAGAAACCTATCCTGATTTCTAAAACAAAATCTTGTCTCGAACATGTACATGTACAAGGACCATAATAATTTGTGGCATTATATTTTGATATCATTATCAAGTGACAGGTCTGTTACAGACATCGGTGGTCTTATATAGCCCTCCATTTCTGTTTATTATCTGCTATTCTCAAAAAGCTGGTACATGTATTGCTGACACACACATTATATTTTCTGTGTCTGGATCATGATTTCTGTCTTGCTTCTCTCCAGATACTTCTCACATTCAGAATGCTTATTGCCTCTTTTGGCCTTAGATTTAGAGTTTACTTCTAACATTACAATTAATACATTTATAGTCTCTATGTAACCAAATCTACGTGTGCATGTATAATTGACAATGAACTGGAAACAGATACCTCAGCTCTCCTAATTCTGAATCATTAATATTCATCAGTCCGCCATTAGGACAATATGCTACATTTCGCTTTAAATATAAGGTTTCCTTGGAATAATTTCATCTTGGACAGAAATTGTGGCTTGCACCCAGTAAATAAAGATTGCATGCTCAATCTTGTAATTAAAAACACTTTTTGTATGCAACTATTGAAGTAGGATGACTTTGAGGTACAGTACTGTGCAATGACATGAAACAAATTTGAAAAGTTATCAATCAAAAGACAACTTTTAAAGATTATAGATGTCAAGGATTCTTTATAGAATCTAAAATCTACAATGTTGAATTCAAAATGATGGGTTGGCAGATATCAGTACAATAAACGGTAAATGCTCTGTTAGGCACTTTGAAGTAGTTCAGCGCACTTGCCCACAATGGCTGACAAATGTATGTACCCGGTATATACATTGACCAACAGTGCCCTTTTCTATACATATTTATAATAATACCTGGTATACACGTGAATTAAAGTCCCACAAGTGACCAGTGCATTGTTATGTTTACATGTACATTGTAAAGTTCACTCTGCATAACTCAAGTCAAATTTTTCCTTATTAAAGTCAAATCAAATTTTTAAAAC
>JAVYIG010011189.1:35000-62716 GCA_035222895.1 Strongylocentrotus droebachiensis | reverse complement strand
AGGATCTATATTTAATAACAAGTCACACTTACAAAATGAATATCACAGGAGCAGTGGAAGGTCATGAAATAATTAAAGTGTCCATGAAAATGATCTCGGACAGTCCTTGATCGCATAATTCCCAGCGGAATAAAGTGTTTACTTCGTGTCGAAATGTCACTGACGATTTAATATTCTCTAAATAAAGCAGAAGCAAGCATCGCTTTTCCTGATTTGCATCTAGCAATGCGATAGAGAGTATCTGACTCTAAGCAATGATCCAACGACACGTGACAATATGTAAATTACTAGTCCCTTTCACGGTATGTTTGGTCCTTTGCGAATACCATAAGATGTTGAAGGGGCGCATGTGGGGATGTCGTACTGCATCACTAGCCTGCGGCAAAACAGCAATGGCCTCTTATGTCTGTGAGAAATTGCCGACTACCTTCAGGCGATGCGGCCATTACTCTTTAGCATTAGACAAGCCTCGTAGATTGGGGCTTTGGTTTTCAAACGGAAATAAGCTTCGTTTTCATGCTAAATTACCCTGACAAGCGAAGTTGGAAACCTTGGCTTCACTGTGGGGATCAATGGATCGTATAACTGGATCAATCGCTCTACTGGTTCAACTTCGGCCACCGCCGATTTTCAGACGATCGAAAACTCAAATTAGCATTGATCGAGGCTAACATTAAAGTATGGACAAAAGTATTTTGTCGATTGTGTATGGTCCTACGCAATTCAGTTCTCATGGAAATATAATTTGTCATACTTAATATAGATTAGCCTCCATTAAAAAAATGTGCATCGAAAAATACTCATATAATCAGATTTACGAAGAACATTTTGAGAGCCCCAACAATACTTATTTGTTGAAGAATAAGAGTTTCAGTCCTGTGACTCCAAACAACATGAAATAAGCTAAAAGTTATGGAAAAACTGGAATGCTCTAAAGCAATCATCGAGTTGATTCAGAGAGTAAGCAGACCAATCTTTTAAAGGTGGAAAGAATTGTTAGTTCCCTCAAGAAAAGCAACGCAGTGCACCTTAAAACATGAGTAAAGAACTTCGCATCCATTATATATGAATTCCCGACTACCACATTCCCGTGATAGATAATGCTAAAAATATTATAACAAAAAATGTATAATAACGTGAAACTTATTTAATGCGTACTATTAAATATCAATATAATTTTCTACATTATAACATTCTTTACATGATGAAATTGCTTAAAATAAACTTTAAAAAGAAAATACAACACTTCTGCAATATCAGAGATCTGTAAATAAAAGGCAAGGCTCTTAATTAAGAAAAATTAATATCATTATCCTCAAATTTTCTTTTATCAAGAGTGTTGCCAAATAATCACCTGTTGATCGCCATATAATATCTTACACTGCCCTCTAGTATTCATTAGACATTTAGGTAGCATAAGCTGAAATATCCCACTGCTGACACCAGATCACAGGTGTCGTGGTGTAGTGGTTTATTCACTTGACTCTTAATTCAAGGGTTGAGGGTTCGAATCCCAGACCGGCAAAAAAAATAACGTAATTTGGCAATACATTAATCCACTTTTGCCACTATCCATCCAGATGGTATATATGCCTGAGCGCTACATAATTATTCAGCCGCCAGCTTTAAGCAGGGTATAATTTCGGAACACCTGTGCCCGTTGCACAAAAATCCCATTTATGGTAGCTTTGCCATCAATGGTAACTATCATGGAAACCTTGATTTTAATTGGCTGTTGAGCCCTGTTACCAGGGTAGTTACCATTGATGGCAAAGTTACCCTCGATGGTAAGTTTTATGCAACGGGGCTCAGGAGCGTCATATAGCGCATGTGCGCTATATAAGAAGCCACCATTATTATTATATTAAACTTGAAATGAGAAGCGCCTTTAAAACGAAACCAACAGCAGCAACAACAACAACAATGAAGATGACATGACAGCAACATAAATGCAATTCATAGTACCATGGTTACGAAGTGATCATCACCAAAAGGGTGCGGGATAATTTGTTATCATAGCCACGTTGTCAGAGAAAGACACTTAAAACATTACAGCGAATGTTATTGTCTAAGATTGGGGAACCTTTCATTTTGCTACTTTATGACAGAATATTTCCAGTAGAAAGGTGATTGCATGATGCATACAAAGTCATGACTGTATTCACTGTCTGGTAATGACGTCTTTTTTAGAAGAAGCATTTTGGCTTGATACTCCTAACGTCATGTTCAACATTAAATTGAAAGAACGAACTAAAGATTAAAAAGACAAATAGATGGACAAAATAACAAGTACATAACATAAACTTGAGAACACAATCGAAGATTCAGATTCTGAGACATATTATATAGATCATTGTAGATACCTGTACTAGAGGCAGATCTCACCATCATTAATATCATGGCCCACATATCCGTCGGTTCAACATCTTTCAAAAGAGGGGTGTATGGGGGCGTTAGAGCACCTCCCGAGCCCTCCTTAGGGACCCATAAGACTCTTGACTTATCATGACATTAACGCACTATCCTGACTTACACTTAGCTGTACTTTCTACGGTGGATCACCGAAACCCATGCCTACCTGCGGGGAAAGCGAGTCTGTATAATGAGCCTCTTTCATTCAGATAATTCAGTCAGGTAAAAATCCCTTTGATTTCGCAGCTCTTCACTCAACCTACTGAAGTGAGAGAATTCTGCCTGATGCAATCTCACTGGCATGAATAAACTATCGTTTCTTTTCTCTTGTTTTAAGTTGTCTTATCTAGCGCCTTGTTACATTCATTCGCCAGTCATTTGGAAATCCTGATCAGCCTTACCACGTCAATGGTAATATCGCTGTGTTAGGCAGTATGTCTTTAGCAGTTTTAATATAAGGAATGCCTGCAATTTCTAGCAGCTTTCCTAAAGAACAAAATGTGATGTTAAAGACACGGAGGAGCTTAAATATAAGTTGGAGAAGGAGATATTTGTTTTCAAAAGATGACATAGGATACTAATAGGTGCTGTTAATAGATATTTTATTTTGATCCCGATGAATATTTAACGTATTTACTAGATTATGTTTGAATATCAGAAGTATGTATCTATGAAAACAGGAACATCACAAATGTATTTCTCTCTGTTTCTATTTCTCCTCCCCTCTCTCACTTTCTTTATCTCTCTCTCTCTCTCTCTATATATATATATACATCTTACGTTCTCTCTCTCTCTTTATATATATATCTTACGTTCTCTCTCTCTCTCTCTCTCTCCCTCTCTCTCTCTTTTTGTTTTCTCTCTCTCTTTCTCTCTCTCTCTTACTGTCTCTCTCACCTCTCCCAATCTTCTACCCTTTCATCTCGTCGACCTTTCTTCTCTCTCCGACCCCCACTCTCCCCATCTCCCCGTCTCTTTCAATTCCCATTCACCTTATTCAGATCTCCACTTAGACAGCGTCCACACAATGACCAAGATAAATGCCTTAAAAGGAAAACCAACCCGTCAAACTAAAATGATTTGAGCATAGTTCGCTTCATTTCTCTACATTGTAATCGTACCCATGATAACATACAGATACGGAAGTGCATGCGATGAGGGGCTTTTATAATGTTTGTCGAGTGCACCTATACCCTTTCTAGCCTAAATTTGCCACCATTTACAGGAATTATTATTTTTAAACGGTATATTGGTTCATTCACTTGACCCTCAATCCAAATATTGAGTGTTCTAATCCCAGCCCGGCACTAACGCCCTTATGCAAGAATTTAATCCACAATTGCCACTCTCTACCAAGATATAAATGGGAAACTGGCAAGTGATGGAGCGATAAATAATTGCAGAACCCTCAGGAGGTATTGATGCTGATATGGATTCCCTTGATAAACAAAATGATTAATTATTGTATTTTATAAGATGATGAAGCGGATCCTAATTAAACGATTGGTTGAGAGCGTACACGTGACCACTTAGGCATTTATTTTTCATAACACGTAATTTTACTAATGACCGGTCATTAGTAAGTACTTATGACGGGTCATCAGTAAAATCATTTTTATTAAACATCAATTTATAGAACAAATAAAACATCTTATAAAGCAAATACTACACATCATTTGTTCGGGTTTTAGTAAAATTACCCACACAAGGTACCTTTCTAACATGCCCGACGCCCTCACTGCTGTGTATTATTGGTATAATATTTTCATTCTGCGGCGGCTGAATTGAGACAGTTTAGTGTATGAAGTGTGAACTAGGCCCTCCAGCATCATCCACCCGGCAGCCTGGGTGGACTGTCCTGCGCATAAGCAGTCGCATTTGGCGGAGTGCGTTATTTATCGTTCGGCAAACATTCCTCTCTCAAATTTCATATTTAGCCATCGATCACGGGGTACCTTTGGTATTGAATGCACTCAAGAGAATAGAAACTTTACGGTGGCGAGTAGAATGACGCGAGTAGTGCCACCTTACCCTGCATACATCCATCTTTTTCATAACATTCACCGGCGATGTGGAAATATAGAAACAAATATGGGGGGAAATGTGATAATGGCATAAAATGATAATATAATTGCATTGTTGTATGTTTGATCTCGCTTATGCATTAGCTACTTGATAACATTCATTTTTCTTGATTAGTATACTCTTAAAAGAGAGCGACGCGATAATAAATCGATAAAGAAAACTACTTTATTGAATCAATGTCAGAAGTCAATTAACGGAATGCTACTTCAACACGATCGCATTAGACTTTCGAAAAAATCAAACTTAAAACTATTTCAATAGTTTTGTCTTATTCAACAGTGAGATCACTACCATGACGCTTTACGTAAGTTGAACATGATATCCATGGGATGCAATTTGGTTTAGATTTCATTTTCCAAAAGTCTTTGCGATCGTCTTCCTCCCTCAATAATACTAATAGTTACTTTTCGTATCAATGTAATCCCCAAACAAGAAAGATTCATTTAAGCGTTTTCTTGGGTCTGCCGTCTGGCCCGTCATACTGCTCTTTTCATCTCTTTCAGTTCTCCTACCCCCACCTTTCTCTCCCCCTCCCTCTCTCTCTCTCTCTCCCCTCTCCCCCCCCCCCTCTCCCCTCTCTCTCCATCCATATGGCTTTTACAAAAAAAGGGATTCTACCTTTTCTGAACATCTGGAATACCTCTTTTGTTCATATCACGAATGCAGGAGAAGATGAGATGGAGCCGATAGCTGTTTTTCGGTTTAGAAAGTAGGCCCCAATAAGATTGAGGGAATCAAGCGGCTGACATTAAAAATCGGAAATGTAATACACTTTCTGGATAACCTGTAGGCCTAGTTTATGTGAGGATAAAAAAATACAAAGTACTGAGTCTAAGCGATTAGAGAATAAACGTCATTGGTTTGGAACGGTTTTGATTTCTTGGACTGTGCTTCGTGCAGAGTTAAAACATGTCTGATATTTGGTTTAATTATGCCAAACGTGTTATTAGGAATAGCTGTTGTTATCAATTATATTCTAACAACATAATTCTGCTCACGGTGCACGAAGACAATTTTATAACGTAATTAAAAAAAAAAGACAAAGATTAAATTTTGTTAGGGGAATAACATTTTATCAACAGCGCATAGCTGGAAATAGTGAGACTGGAATTGTAACTGAAATAGTGCCTGAGAGATACGACTAACTCTATCTCAACTCGTAAATCATCAGAAGAAAACACACTTTTGGTTAGAATGAACTCTGTGTGTGTACTATCATGGGCTGAATGCCTTAAACACGTGGGATTCTGCGAGTCGCCAACCTGTAGTCGACATAAGCTCGAACCCGATGTCGAGCTGGTCAATGATGTCGACTGAGGAGTTCATCTCAAAGGGAACAGTGTCTTGAAACAACGACTACCTCTTCATGTCATCCTGGGCTGCGTCTCACGAAACCGTCATAGTTGACCGACATCCCATTGAAATGCGTGTATTAAGTTTAACACGCGCTTCAATGGGATGTCTCTGAACTTGTACTTATGACGGTTTCGTGAGACACAGCCTATCAGACTCGTAAATCCTAAGAAGAAAACACTTGTGTCGAGAATGAACCCTGTGTGTACTATCACTAGATGAATGCCTTATACACGTGTGACGGTTCTTGATAATTCTACCAGTGACTATCCTACATGTTCGAGATTCAGAACACGACGTTGAGATGGACGATGATGTCGAGGAATACGGTTAAGCGTGATCGTGCCACTTTCTCGGAGAATAGTCTTTTATTACCCACCCGGTTTGATTTTTATTTCTTCTTCAATCAAATGATTCGATTTAAATCAGCTTAGACTAAGGAAATCAATAAAAAAATCAAAAAAAAAAAAATCAAAACTTACTATAGATTATCAATATCAATAAGGATCACTGAATACCATAACTGACAATTAACAATAATTGTGATTAACACCAAAATCACGTTTTAGGAAAACTCTGAATCTTATCGATATGATGGGCATCGTACAATTCCTATTAAATGAGCCATCCTAGCTACTGGTTTAAGTTTCACAGTATATTTGCAAGGATGAATTTGTCGATACATTTTATTTGGTATCCTGCAAACTGTGACAATAAGTTAGCGATTGTTACCCCTCCCCCCCCCCCCCCCCTTTTTCTGAAAGTGTGTCGATGCCCTGCAAGTTATTGTCGCAAGTTTTCAGACCTACAATCAAACGGAACTCGGGCATCGAGTTCTCAATACTTTCATTCTTTTCAAACTGCTCCAGAAAGTATAAAGAATGCAAGGAATTACACTGGATCCCAGGAAGCAGGTCGCCTACACACCTCAAACACACATGCAGCATGCTATTCATTCACTACACGTAGGGTAAACAACTGAATCATGAAGAATGCCAGAACTCGTCTAAATTTCGTTTGCAATAAACGTCTGCAAATCATGCCGTCGATTTAAACCCGTCGATTTAAAATCCTTTCACACGTGGTAGACCGTCTCTCACAACAGATGTTCAAAAAGAAAGAAAAGAAACTGCTTCATGAATACAAAAGCCATATAAACAGTGCATCTCACCGTTTTTTATCCGATGAAACACTGATTAGAGGGGAAATGTCTGCCCATTGCACACGAGGCGTTATTTTGCCTGACGGAGGACTGCGTCAATGACTGCGTTGGCCTTTGACGCGTCATGTCAGAGTCCCAAAGTACAAGACATTGCAAAAGGACAGTGCAAACAGTGCGTTGAGCTACTGAACTTACTGGCGTACGGGCTAATTGCCTTCACATGCTCGATTGACGCAAGTATTATAATAACGCCATCAAAATAACGCCTCGTGTACACTGGGATAATAGGGACTTTTAGATTTGCACGTCGACAGCTTTGACTGCAACGTATGACATCATTTGAAGACACTGCGCATGCGTCATGTCATCTCAGTCGGCGATCGAGAATGCGTCAACATTGATTCTCCTAAATCTAGTACGGTACTAGTATTATGCTATTATGTTCAAATGTGTAGGTGTCACATGCATATTCACCTGTTCTACACATTTTTACATAATAGCAGTGAAGGGATGTTCTTTTGTCCGTCATGTTCATAGTGTTACTTCCTGCATGCATGTTTATCGTCGAGTACAATATAAGATTTCTAATTGTAGTCAACATATCAGTTGAGTACGTTGACACGCATGATCGTCGGCGTTCGTCGTGTTCTCGTCCACTCAATCTAAAAGTCCCTATTGTGGTCTTTGTTACGCGCACTTACTTTTATTTTACCCTCAATTGCCATTCATTTTCACGTGAAATCATTTTGCCTCGACGGTCTACTGCCTTATGTGTGAATGGGGCTTCAGAACGGAATGGTTCTGTCAGCATTGTGGAAGCGAGAAAGGGGTTGTCAGTGGATCCCCGGGGCATTCTTCCCGTCACTCGATAAACGGAACACGGGAGAAGTGTAAGGGTAGCAGGATGGGGCGGCGTCGCCATGGTACAAGAGAATGTTTCTACTATCAACTGACCGAGGGTAGTTAATTAAGAAAGCAGCTATAGGGCACGTTGAAAAGAAGGAGTAGAAGGAGAAGGGTGAAGAAAGAGGAGGAGGAGGAGAAAGAGGAGAGGAAGAAGAAGAATAGGAAGAGGAGGAGGAAGGAAAAAAGAAAAAGAAGAACATTTTGAATTATCAGTAGGCCTAGTATCAGAAGTAAATTTGTGGTAGAGGAAAGTTGTAAGAAGTGGATGGTACTGGTAGTGGTTATTGTCTTCAATAGTTACAATATAAATTGGAGTAGTAGATGTAGTGTCAGAAAAAGCTACTGATCATTTGTTAAGGTCCTCTTGCTTATAGACACATTATTTTATTGCGCATCAGTATTCTTATCAATGGGTGATGGTGAAATTAGAGCTTATAGCCTTATACGATAGAAAGGATTCACAGGAAAACTATCAAAATATAATTTGGCAAAAGGCGAGTCTGATTTCTGGGATAGTGGGTCAACCGTGGAAGGAGATGACGAACAGATAATAAATCAAAGTAGTAACTTGAAGATAAAAAATAACGTGATGTGAAAGTATGATGACTAAAGAGGAAGGGGGAGGGGTGCTATATTATCATGAGATCCATCTGCAGTGGATTGGGTATGTAACGTAAAGGAAGAAGGTTCATTTCATTGTCGCACCAACAGCCTCCAAGCTTTGATACATAGATAGATAGATACATGATATACAACATGCCATATAGGGATGACAAATAAAAACTGGAGAACAGCAAACCTTCTTAATGCTCACCTTTTGAACTAACGCACTTCCCTTCCCCACTCCCTCCCTATTATAATCCTAGTCCCCTCCTCTCTGAATTCGCCCTCCAAATTACCGGGCCAAAATGGATAAATCAGAGCTCAACCTGAGGGCTGGTTTGAAAGCAAGGCACGCCTGGAGAATCACCCACTTTCCATCCTCATCCCCTTCAAAGACACCATCTCACAAATTGACAGGCGCCAATATGATTCAGGGAAGGGTTTCTTTGAAATGGATTTTCGTCCTTGTGTCGTGTGTGTGTCTACATACTTAGAAAATAAGGGATAAGTGGATTGTTTCCCTAGCTGTTTAACATTACTGAATGGAGTGAAGGGAAATGCACTATCCAATTGAATTTCTTACCATAAAGTGATACAAAAAGACTATATATCGCACATATCTTTTCAACTGTATCGGTTGGAATCTGGGGACCGTTACTCGAAACCGTCATCAGTCTAACTTCTTGGCCATCCTATTGAAACGTGTGTTTGTAGAATTAACACGCGTTTCTATTCGGATGTCCACGAGCTAATGAAAGCTTCGAGAAACTGGCCCCTGGAAGACAAATATATCAATAAAAGGGGAAACAGAGCAACAAATTGTTGCCAGACACGTGTAAATAAAATAAAAATCTTGAAGCTTTTGTAAGATAAAATGCGTACTTTTGCTCTGACGAAAATTCCAATGATTCAGTTAGGAACCCCAAAATAATCATCTCTCATATTTCAGGATACATATAAATAGAAAAATAATATAATGATTCCTACAGGTGTTTATTCTTATGAAAACTGTTTTTCTGTTTGATTGCTTTTATCTTTTTGTAATGATTTGTGTTCTATGTATTTATTGGTAACATTTAAATTGATCTGCAAATGCAACCGTTATAAGTCGAATACTGCTACTCATACTGATATTCATACGAAACATGTTATAGGAGGAAGACAAAATAGATGAAAAAATGAATGAATTCTATTTTTCTAAGAGTGATATTTCTTTCCCCCATGTCGGTAAGGTGTCAATCCCCAGATCGTGGCATATAATATCTTCCTGCCGGTGATACCATTCATCATCCGTGATTTAGTATTCTACATCCGTGTCTACTTTCGTCATCACCGTCCCTCTCGTACACCTTCTCATCCCTCTCACGATCTCCTTCAGCCAATTTTAACAACTTTCAAATCCGCTGACGATATATTTCACCCATCTTTCCTACTCGGATATCAGTATCACGAAAACCCTTGGCCCCGTATCGCGTCCAAGTGCCGCCAAGTTGAAGAGATTGTTTCCCTCTTTTGTACCTCTTTTTTTTTGGAGGGGGAAGGGCGATGTACAGGTTAGGTCAGCCCGCGGGAGATTGCTTAGATTTGTATTGATGAAACGATCTAAACCTGCTTGCTACACCACATTCCTATAAAATAAAAATCTTAAGCCGATTAGAAAGAAATTGAGAGGTTTAAATAGGCTCTTAGTCGAAATTTGATTCGTGTTATTGGTGGTTCCGAATTCAGGTACGAGAAATATGGACTCTGTTTTTTTACATTTCGCTTTTTGATACTCAACGTTGTGCCAAAAAAGGATAATAGGTCAATGATTACTGGCGCTGATGTTATTGCGTGACGTATGTCATATAATTATGTCCGTGACTCTCTCTCGCTCCTTCTTCCTCTCTCTCACTTACTCTTTTCACTCGTTAATTCTTTACATCATATATGGGTCAATGTTCTTATATACGATTTTTGTTCTAGGTAAGACCTTTTTTTAAATTGATGATGCGAATGATCATGGAAGAATACATCATGATAAAAGGAGATACCAGCGCTCTTTAATGTAGCCCTCAAGATATCACGCCGTCTGCGAATGGTCCGAAAACCTCGCACTAATTGGGGCGACGTTTACGCTCATTAATACGGTGAAACATGAGCCATCGCCTATGTCATTCTTCTCGCCGTATGAGTGCAATAAAAAAGATGGTTTCACCAGATGTTTCTCGTCTAAAAATACATGTTCTCATTACGAGCCTTCTCGATCTAGGCTATACGGCACATCAAGGGTGGGATATGATAATGTTCATCTGTACATGAAACACTAGCCTTTTAGAAAAGGAGAAGCAAAAACAAAAAGAGACGGATTGAAAGTTATCATAATAACACGCTCTCAACTATTTTCGAAAAGTCAGCTCAAGGGCAATTTGAAAACCCTTTTGTATGTCCCATAGATATCATGTTCGGATTACGTAATCAATATAATGTTCGTACGTTTCAATAAGGGAGTTTACAGATACAATCTGCGCAAGGTAAAATCCACAGAGATAAAATATACTGGATATGCGCTCATGAAAGTTATGTAACATTATTCATTTATGCACCAACGGTACATTCTATGGTACGCAGGTGGAAGTATTCTTTTCAAGAGGGCAAACAAAAGGTATACATGAAGCACAGGACTTTGGCAGTTATTATTCTAATATGCTCAAAGTGGAACTTCTCCATGTGTAAAAGATTATGTGGATATTTGGGGTCATTTGTACCATGTGCTATCTGTATACTCCCTTATAGGTCACGCACAAGTCTATTGAAACTGCGTTTGGCCGATTTTTTAAAAGTAATTGCTATCATGTAGGCTATTATCCTCTTTGGAGTTTAGCTTATGACATTAACATAATGAACATTAGTTTCACGCATTATAAATTGAATATTTCACAAATTCCTCATACATTGTCATCATCATCATTTCCCCTTTCCCTTTTCCCCTTTTCACTGGATTTGGCACTGGTTCAAATCGCATGAACTTCTTGTGAAGGGATTGGAAAGGGATCAGTATGCCTTCACCAAAGGATCATCAGTGGATCCATTGAAATCTGGCAGGTACTCCACAAAAAGGGCACACCTCTCACAATAGTGCATTGCTGTACAATGTTGAACAAAACCTGATAGTGGCATCGGGAGAGGCGATGGATTGACAACATTTGGGGTGGATTTGACAAGATTTACACCACTTGCGTTGAAACCCTTGTGCATTATCTGAAAATCTACCTGAATATGTAACCATGTTTAATAATAATAATAATATCGGATATTTATATAGCGCACATATCCACCATGCACAGGCGCTCCAACAGTTACCCCGGCTCTGCTAGGCAGCAGATCGGCGCTCTCAACATTCAAGGAATTCCTTCTTACCGTCACCCATTTAACACCTGGGTGGAGAGTGGCAAATGTAGACTCATATCTTCCCAAATGACATTAGCGCCGTGGCGGGACTCGAACCGCGGACCATGTGATCCACAGTCCGACCGCTTATCCACTAGACCACAACACCTTTGTCCCGCGTTAAATCGATAGTTTGTTTAAAGAAAATGAAAAGTAACTTGCAAAGTTGAATTTGAGAGTTTACGGTATCAACGTGCAGGCTATGGTCAGTTAGATAACAAGCCTATATCGCTAAGTTTACATCTGTACACGTGTCATGTAAATGCTAGTGAGTTATATTCCCAAACACACAAGGAGTTGTGCTTTTGTGCCTCATCGCACAAACACACACGCACAGGACACAAGTTATCTACATTATTGTCACTGAAAATTATTTCATATACTGAATACACTATTAAACTGAAATAACCGATGAATTCATATCTACTTTAGATATGAAGTTCTATCATACAGGAGTTACCCATGCATGCTCAGTGAAGTTATGGCGTCCGCGAAATAATATCGCGCAAACACACACACAGGGCACAAGTTCTCTAAAATATTGCCAGTGAAATTATTTCTTATACTGAATACGCTATGAAACTGAAATAACCTACGAGTTCATATCTACTTAAGATATGAAGTTCTCATACAGGAGCTATACTCGTGCTCGGTGAAGTTATGGTGTCTGCGAGATCTTTAATGGCCTACTATAATGCGCCAAATGCAGCATAGTATTGGTATAGAAATAAACCAAGTGTATCTCTGACGGCTATGTTATGCAAATTAATGAATTTACACTGGTTCTTTAAAAAAAAATACAGTATTAGTTGATTTGTAGCCATACTCTGATATATCTTATAAAGTATGTAAATATATATATATATATAACCTCATTTTGAAGATCATTGCCCTGGTATAAATTCCAAAGTTCTCCGAAAATGTCGAAAATGGTTTGCCTTTGTAAAACCACAATCCCTGCGATGACCTTGAAAAAGAGAGGACAAAATATACATATCATCTCATGAAACTAGTCCTAATCCCTGCCTATGCATAGTCTGTTTAGCTTGGCCTTCAAAGGCTAATGCTGTGATAAACTCGTGAGTCAAATTACTCGAAATTCCAGCTACTATTTTCCCCAAAATACCGATTAAATGCGGCATTTGATGAGACCAATCGGGTTGTTTTGACTGTGGAATCGCTGATGGATGGTTTTTACGATCATGACCTTTCCCTGATGAATTCATTTGTGGTGTAATGATAGGCAATTTAGGATAATTAGGAGGATTGTTTATACTGTATAGTGAACTTGACGTTAAGCGGTGATTTGAAAGAAAATATTAACGATAATGGTCACTGGTGTTCGTTAAGTGTATATTTTATAAAATGAAATATAATACTACATGTACATGGCTAAATCTTGCTAAAGAATGTCAGGTAGGATACAGGAAATCTCAAAATTCCTTCATTTTACTTTTTTATGACATCATTTAACTTGCAACTTCCATATCTGTTAGGTTATTTTGAAGAATTAAGATTTGAATAATCAACATCTGCTTCTTTTAAACAGTATTCCCTGTAAAATTGTAACACCCCTATCTGGGTCCATCTGACGTTCTTTTTGGTTTTGTTATAAGAGAAGTAAAGACGAGCATAACATAATGGATACTATATGAAAATAGAAACCATGAAGAAAAAGTCGAAAGATTATTGAGGGTATAAATGGATATAAAAGGGTAAAATACGAAACAGATGGACAGATTCAAGTACTCACATAAGCTACAATGAAAAGAAATATAGGAAAGCTCAGCCAACAATTCACAATAAATAAATCAGAAGTACTATGTATCCATTAGTACTTAGATCAAATATTTCATTAACCAAATAACCTGGAGTAAAAGTCAGATCGTGGATGACTTTTCAATGGTAAGATGACTAATCTATCAAGTTTAGGTCAAAGACGGACGATTCCTGAATCAAAAAGGGGGGAAATCAATCGATACCCCCCCCCCCCCTCTTTCCGAATGAGAGAGAGAGAGAGAGAGAGAGAGAGAGAGAGAGATAGAGAGAGAAGGAGGGAGAGAGAGAGAGAGAGAGAGAGAAATGCAGACGGTCGGTCAGTTCTATCGTATCGTATCGATCCGTCTGTATACTTGCCGTGCTTTTCGCCTTCTTTGGCGGGTAATTATCAAAGCGACAGGCCAACTTGGGATGTAAGAGTAACGGAAAACGTGAGCTTTTCATCAACACTGGCGACCCTAAGACTCGGCTCTCCATTTCAAATGTTTAGACAGAGTTCGGACTGGACTGTGAATGTATTCTGCTAGCGTTAACTTCCAGAGAGAATTATTAGGATTATTGCGGTCTTGTTATAGAAACAGGTGACCGGGTATAGTTTTAAGCTCGAAGTAGATAAAAAAAAAATAGAAAAGAGATATGTAAGAGAGAGAAAGAGATGGGGCGGGGTGGAAGATATTACGTAATGACATCTTAATTGTTAACCGATGAATATGTTCATTCGAGAAGCTTTCATTTCTTTCCAGGTATAACCCTAATAATACCAGGGCCTCGTCTTACAAAGAGTTGATATCAATAGCAACTTATATGCGAGTTGCGATTGATAATGTACATAAGAGATAGAGGACTGCAAACTTGCGATTGATTAGAGGACTTACGGATGAATTGGATCAATCGCAACTCTTTATAAAACGGGACTAGGCCTATCTTACAAAGCAAGCTCTCATCTAATAAGCAATAAAAGTGATCTTAATTACTTGTCATTTTAGAACACCTACTATAAGGGAACAATGTTATTTTCCATAGGTTTGGCTATAAACGTAACAACTTTAAAACATGTCTAATCATAACCGGCAATGCGATAATCTCTCTTCTGAACACACTCGCTTAGACTCTCCACACCACTCGGGAACATGTCGTCTAACGATAGGTCACATCATCTCTTACCCCGACCTATTTCGATGTTGAGAAATGGGTCAATACTTCAACAAAAATAAGAGAGCAGTTGTAGGAATCTAGATCCCTTAAAGGCATTGTTTAACAATGTTAAATATGAGATGCATGGCCATACGTGTAATCGGTGTCTGTGATATGGTGTAATATTAAAGCCCTAAAAAAATTCCGCTTCAAAATGATCATGAAGTGCCTCAAAAAAGTAAAAATCTTTGAATAACCGGTTTTACCATACTCATTTTCCCCAAAAGGTCGAAGTGTTAAAAAACCGTTGGTGGAATGGTTTTTTTTAATTTCGAATTCTAATCATAGATATCTTGATAATCAGACGGCGTTCGGCTTGTAAACGACACGGGGTTCCTGACTGACCTAAAGGTTTATAACTATGATTGCAGCATGAGCTAAATCAAGGATTTTTTAAAAAGAATCTGAGGCAAATGTACCCATTCCCTTTAATACCTCAACACCTCCAGTTTGTTCCAAAGTGTTCTAGTTTACTTAGGTATGCCCGACCGTGACTCAGAGATAACAGGAGCACACAAGGGGTTTTAAACTTCTCTTAAATATCCCATGGGAGAGAAAGAGAGAGAGAGCGAGAGAGAGCGAGAGAGACAGAGAGAGAGACAGAGAGAGAGAGAGAGAGAGAGGGAACAATGGTGGGAGGTGAGGAAGAGGGGAGGGGAGGGGAGAAGGGATAGAGAGAGAGGGGTTGGAAGAAAAAATGAAGGAAAGATAATATGAGGGGGGAGAGGAAGAGATAAAATATATAAAGATAAATAGATCGAGAGAGTGAGGGATAGAAAAAAGAGAGGATAGAGAGAGACAGAAAGAGATAGGGAGAGAGAGGGAGAGAGAGAGAGAGAGAAAGATACAGAGAGAGAGAGAGGGTGAGAGAGAGAGCGAGAGAGAGAGAGAGAGAGAGAGAGAGGGAGGGAGGAAGAGAGGGGGCAAGGAAGGGAGGGGTAGGTCCTCTACCAAGAGTGTACCAAATCCCTTTTTGATCTCACCCTTTCTCTCTCTTGGTACGACTTCTAAGAGAAATTCACCACTGCGACACTGCACGTTATACCCACACCCTCTTGTATTACAGTCGCTGACGACCAATTTGCAGTGGTGCAAACTGGTAATGGAAGCTATTAACTATATACGCAAACTCTTTACTCATTTCCACAAGGCCGTTGAAGAGCTCCTCGTCCAAGTACGGGTATTTGATTCTAATCAATTTCTAGGAGATAATTTATTTTAAATCTCCATACCGATATTAACCACACGTGATAAAACAATAAGGGTAAAATTCAATCGACTAAGGAGAAAGAAGGGCTGTAAAAATTAGGTTAGAGATTAAAGCCGCGATTTCCTGAACTAGATTTTCAGCTTTCAAAGACCCATTAGGGAGTTGAACGCACTATAAGTTTCATAGACATTAATATCTAAAGGGACATAGGGGGTTTGATATTGTTTTGACTACCTCACGTTATCTAAGCTCATACGCTAATCGCATTATCTTTTAGCATAAGGATCATTATCATTACATTATCATCATCATCACCACCACCACCATCATCATCACCACCATAATCACAATCATCATCATCATCACCATCACCACCATTGTCATCATCATCACATTACCATCCTCATCATCATCACCACCACCACCAACACCAACACCACTATGATCATCATCACTTAACCACCGGTATTGTAGTTATATTCACCTCCAAAAGGGTGATTTCAATATTATATACTTATGGCTGGTTTCTAGATATTGAACTCTAAAGAAGAACAAGACCGAGAACAACAAGAACGAGAAAAACAACAGTAACAACAACAACAAAGAACATAAACATTTCCTTTTAAAACTCTTATCGAAAGATACACAAAATTCTTTTAAGGACTACCTATATGGTGATTGCGTAATTTTATTTATGTAACTAACACAAAAAACATTATATATAGAATGAAAAACACGGCACAATATGTCGACAAAGACTAAACTTTGTTTAACAATTCTTCACCTGCAACTCTTGGGGCAGCTGCTACCAGTGTGAAAAGATGTATTTTGTCAGGTTGACATTGACCGAGCACCTGTGTTATTCACAGACTTGTTCGTTTGTCTAAAGATTTCATGAAAATGAAATTCACTTCACTTTTCCGCTCCCATATCTGTGTTGCTAATGTTAAACTTTAAATGTAACAATGAACCTTTGTATTTTGTATTTCATGATCAATTGATCCTTTTAAATTAAACATCGAATAGTATGAACATAAATTATGGTGGAGCAGAAAATGAAATATAAATGACGTGAAATGTACACATGTCTAACATACATAAAAACAAAAACTTCCAAACGACTAGTTGTTGATTGCTGGTATCAAAAGATTACATAAGATGACATGAGACAATCAGATATAAATTCAACGCTCATCAGAGAGGAAAAGTAATGCATAGAGCAGGCACCTTGCCAAATAAATAATATAAACAAAAAATGAACCTTTATACAAACGAGTAAACATGACCCCCAAAATACTAGTAACTTATCTATGTAAATAATTACATACCTGTACTCATATTAAGTACGATTCAATCCCACGTAAGTTCTTATTTTGTTTTTGCCTGCTTTCTTTTTAAACTGTGAAATGAAGTACTTTCCATGACACCTCTATTGCTTATCACATGGAAGGAACTTTCGTCCCTTAGTAAGAAACCTGTTAGATATAAACGTGTATATGCTATCTCAAACCCAGTTTAGAAAGGTGAAGACATGGCGCCGATATATATTCAATCTGTTTCGAGGCAAAGGAAATTGTCTCATTTTAAAATACCCGTCTTGGAGGTCCTTTATTAATAAGTTTCTGAGGAAAAGCAACTTATCAGATAGAATATAATACAATCTAACGGCAATACCATCGACATAATACAGCTAGCTAGCGCTTCTAGTTGATCCCTGTGTTTTTGCTAAGATGCTAAGGCGACCACAAAAACAAGATAAAGTATGATTCTTGATTTGTTTTATTTTTTACCGGGTTGGAAAAGGCTGCGAAATTGATGAGTGGATTTCGGTCTTAATCCGTGACTCGCCTGAGAGCGAAAGGTTGAATAATTTGGCCTTTTCCTCAATGGAATTTCCTCGTGTTGTTTTCGACATCCAAATAGAGAGATGAGACATCGTGGGCAATAAATGTGTATACGAAACCTTATGGAATTTATTGGTATACTTTCTGCTAGATTTAAAACGCAATTAACATGACAACATAATCGGATTATTGAGAAAGACTAAGAGAGGATCCGTTTAATACGGTCTTTGTATGAAATAAATTTATAATTCTAAATTAAATACTTCAATGATGAATTGATGTAGCTTTTATGACAATTTTAAAGCATAGTAGTAATGTATGATAATAATTATTAAAAGAACGAGAACAAGTATTCTATAAAAGTCTCTTATTATTTTGTAATTTGAAATTTCCCCAATCCATCTCTCCACTTCGAACCCTCTTCCAATTCTTTTCTCTACCTCACTTCTGTGGGGCACTCGACATGACATGAGAATTATGTTATTAAACCTTCCATTAGATTTAAGATGTCTACCATATCAACTAAATCTACTAATATTCTCTGGTATGATGACATATCGAATATACTTAAGTTTTGATCAACTGAGCTATGCACAATATCACCACTTTGACGTCCACTAAATAATTTTCGATGAAAAGTAGTTAATTGGTATCTTTAATGAAATTATGGTAGTGGTGGTTATTTTACCTGACTGTTAAGAAAGAATAAATGCTTGTTAGTAAGCAACCAGAGTACCAACGGCTTTAGGTCCTCTACGAGAGACCTGGTAATGAGGATCAATGCCTTAATACCAAAGGGCACTAGCGCATCGCCTTGGTTTCGAACCCGGATCGCCAGATTACGAGACCACTGCTCTACCAACAAGCTTTCGCGCCTGTATATATATGTTTTCTTCCGTTACATTATTTTGCACTTTTCTTTTGCATGATCTCCAGTTGATTCTCATTAATCTTTTAACCATTATACTCGTGTTTTATTTTTCTTTCTTTGCCAGTGTTCATCATTCCTTAATTTTGTATCATTGCCATTGCGATTATAAGAATACGTGATGGAATTCGCATCATATTGGGATGAATCTCCACCTTAATGACCACAGATGATATACGATGGCATCAATAAATCACATAGCATCATTCGAAACATCTTTAATACAAGCAATATGGATATTGAGTATTCTCGAATGTTGATAGTGCCAATCCAAAAAGCCATTTATTATATCAGTCACGTCGCATCTGAATTCATTTCCATACAAGGCAGATCATCAACAACCCCCTTGAGGCAAATAATTCATTTTACGTTTCACATCGTCAGTCAACGTGTCATTATTGTTATTCATCATATTTCTACGGTTTGCGACGACGGTTGAATTTAATCTTCTTCGCGCGGATAACATATGCCGGCCAAGGAATTTCTTCGACACAACCCCAAACGCCAGCGTTCCGCTAGAGGTGATTTATAGATCTTCTTCTTTGAAAATCAAGCCAAGTTCTTATTTCATTATCATGGCTAGTCTTAGTATGGCGGTTGATTGAGTTGACCGCGCAAATTCTACACGATCTTCTAAAATTGGCTCGGTTTAAATTCCTCATCGAATCGATAACGACTAGCTCCCTCGAGGTTATATCAATACAATATGCTACAAGAACGGACTTAGAAGTCTTCTTACCCTAATTCTCGTTCAACAAAGTCACAATGAACCTAAAAAATAAATGATATTGCACTATCTGTCAGAAATGCATATGAAATTGTACTTTCTGAAAACGTAACTTCACGTTTTTATTTCTTTTTTTTCTTCTTCATTTAAATATCATTAATATATTGCATATATATTTGATTATTTCTTTCTTTATTCATTTATTAACTCATTAATCTACTCACTTTTTTTTTATTCATTCATTAATTCGCTCATTCATTTCTTTGTTTGTTTATTTTAAATTGATTATTATTATTATCATTACTATTTAGGGAGTTATCATAATCTTTGAAATGGGAATATGTTGAGGATTGCCCAATCAGGATTTGTTGTTCAGACCAAGCTTTATCGATTTCAGTTTCGTTCCAAATCAATATAATATGAATAATATGATTTGCATTTCAAATGACTGAAAGTGAACCGAGTATTTCTTAGAACCTCCGGTTTTCCAACAAATAAATACCATATGCAGCTAAACGTCAGCTTAAATTATCCACCATGAAAATGATTCAAATTAATAATTGAGTCTGATCAAAAATATTTCATTAGATTCTATCATTTTTGTCAGATTATCTTAACTTTTATTTTTTAAATTGCGTCTGGAAAGGAAAGACTCCCTTCATCATAATCTAATATTGGCTTATATAATATCGCATATATAAACATCACTGGCTGCAAAAGGTCATCGTACTGTATACCGCCCACTTGTAGAAGGAATTTGTTTATGATGGACCATACCCGGTCACATCGCCTACCCGACTCTGCACCGACCGAGTTTGTGCCATTGGGGGTAATGTAATTTGTTATCGGTCTCTCGTCGGTCTGGGCCCCGTCTTACAAAGAGTTGATATCAATCGTAACTTATTTGCGATTGATATCAATCGTAACTATGTACATAAGAGATAGGAGACTGCAAACTTGCGATTGATTGGAGGACTTACGATTGATTTGGATCGATCGTAACTCTTTGTAAGACGGGGCCCTGGTGTCGGTCGCGTTGGTGTGACTTGGATATCGGAGCGAAGCAAACCCTGCAAACCCTCATTGAGACAGTCAGACAGATATGAAACCATGGACGTCCTTTCCAATTATGACTCAATGATTAGGGATTAACATGGGCAGGTCGTTTCAAAATTCATTGTTTGTATAGACGAGGAAGAAAATTACGATGGGCCGGGTATCGGGGGTTCATATTAGGTCAATTGGTATAAGCTAATTTCAAAGATTGGTGGAAAGGCAAGTCATGTTAACGCCATATCGCATGATTATGATATTATACGAGTACAAAGCTCGATTGTTCAGTATTATGCGTATCTCTTAGGACAAGATTGGTGGAAAGGCACGTCATGTTAACGCCATGATTATGATATTATACTACTACAAAGCTCGATTGTTCAGTATCATGCGTATTTCTCAGTACAATGACTATGCTTGTCTATAGCTATCTGGCAATCAATATCGACTGGAAATTCATTTTTATGAAAGCGTGGGGAAGATTCCTTTTACATTGTCAGCTTCTTTATTTACCAAAAATAAAATGAAATAATGAGTAGATTCATTTTTTTTCCCTCTAAAATGTTTCTGACGAGCAGCGCCACTCGGAGAATCATTGCAGGTATAAAGAAATGCAAACTGTGTTATCTGCGTCGGTCTGGCACACTCGAAATGCAAAAAAAAAAAAAAAAAAAAATCCTTCCGTTGCTCACGAGAGCTGCGTCATTTCGATTGCGTCATTGTCTGCGCTAATCGAGGCTGTGAAGGCAAGTAGTACATATGGCGATCATTTTACATACTCTTTGATGATTGATGATCGTTTTACCTGACTGCTAAGAAAGAATGTACATATATGATTGGGAGTAAACAATCAGGGGACCGAGGGCATTAAGTCCTCTCTGAGGGAGGTAATGAGGATTAAGCCTTACCTTAGCGCATTGAATTGGTTTTGAACCAGGGACCTCCCGATTACAAGACCACTGCTCTGCCACTGAGCCATTGTGACTCCTATACAAACTATCATATCATTAACCCCGTTAAGCAAACGCTTTCTGTTTATTTTGCATTTTCTTGTTGTACAATGTCTTTTCACATGGCGCTTAAAGACAATGCCATCTTCCGACGCAATGTTACGTCAATGTACGTCATCAGAACAATGCCTCGTGTGCACCGCGTATTAGATATGACAAGGTATGATGGAAAAGACATGGAGATGCAATGAATAGGCTTTCTCTCTATCGTTTTCATTGCTTTTAAAGAGATGCTGTATCAAAGGAAGCGTATACAAAATATTATTGTCGTGATTATATTATCATGATGTAACATCACTCTTTTGATTTTAACAATGTTTACGAGCAAATATACCAGTTACCATGAAACTGTATCAGTGTACTGCATTAACTAGCTTCATTAATAACATTTGATGGAATATAACTGAAAGACTTGAGTGACTTGATTTCAATTCTGTGGAACCTTAGGATGGCTAAACTAGCGACTATCATTGCATGCACACTATTTCCAATCGTAACGATATCACTTGATAACTTCTTCTCCATTTGAATCGCAATTGAATTGAAGAGGAGACTAACTTTGATTGAAATAAATACCGATCCTTTTCAGCTGGATACTGTCTTCTACTCGCATTATAGACAATCCAATAATACTCTAAAGTGATACATTAATGCCATTATTCCAGCTCTCTTTAATCGCATCAAGGGATCTCATACTTCATTTCTTCAGTGATCATCCTAACTAAGTTAACTATAGTTTCCAAGGAGAGGAACGTAATCTCACTCGACGGCGTCTCCGGTGTTTTGTCTAACGTTCTGGGGAGGGAATTACCCCCAAAATCATGGTAACTGGATTATCCAGCAGTAAAGGGGAAGGTTTAAATTAACATAAATCTCTCAGAAGCCGACAAAAAAAGAAAGAAAGAAAGACAACAAAAAACAGGGGGGGGTAGGTTTCCGGTACCCATTATGAGCCCCCCCCCCCCTGGATCTGCCCCTGCTCATTGAATCCAATCCAAGATAGAACGAGAAGCATTTAAATCGAATAAGACTGGTGCCGAATCTATTTCGTCTCAACATTAAATTTATTTTCACCGGATCATTGCAATTTTATTCTCATTTGTGTCTATCATGATATGAGAAATGGTTCCTGTTTCAACCACAAAATATCATCGAATATCATCGACATAATAACCAAAATGAATTATTATAATTCATCAGACCTGCATTCTTTTCCTCAGGGAATCTAAGATAATTGTTGAGAATGATACAATCATACTTGCTTTATCCATAAATTAGATATGTGCTTGGCATGGCATCGCATACGGATGATACTCAATTTAGCTAAAGATTCGTATTTTGGCAACAAGGCTCTCTTACTTTTAAAGTTCTTGTAAACATGTCTGTAGGTGAAACTTTTAGAAAAGGACGAATAGAAAATGAAATAGAAAGCGTGTTACGAAAAAAATCATCCGTCATTGTCGGCTGTCCTGAAAGTGCCACGGTTTAGAAGATTATGAAGACACTAAACCTTTAAAGAATGTAACAAGTAACTGCACTGTAAAATTCCAAACTAGTTTTAGCGTTTGCTTACTAACATGTTTTTTGCCCCCAAACCATGGTTAATTCAGTTTGATATGGGTAAGAGTTTGTCACTATTCTGTAATAACATTGATCGAGGTCTGTTCCATATTATATTTATAATGCATATAATGCATGCCTTGAGCAATTTTGTTAGAATTGAACCTTTTCGTTTTTACCCGTGTAGTAATAATAATGATAATTATTCTTGGATATTTTGATGTAATGGGTGATTTTATTTGGAACACTGCCTACACAACAATTAATAGGGTACAACCGCCTTACAAACCTTTCTATATAGATTACATAATAATTGTTTTCATGCCCCTCCCCATTCCTCAATACCTCCCTCCTTTGTCAATTTCTGTTATTTTACTCTTTGTATATTATATATCGGTGTCGGCCCCTCTCCTCGACCCCCCTCTTTCTGTCCCTCTGTCTGTCTCTCGCTTTTCCCTCTCTCTCTCTACTCCCCTCTCCCTCACCTATTATTTCTCTATGTTGGCTCTCCCTCTCTTTTCTCTCTATCTTTCTCTCTCTCTCTCTCTTTCTCTCTCTCTCTGTCACCCCATCTCTCTCTCTCTCTCTCTCTCTCTCTTTCTCTCTCTTTCTCTCCCTCTCTCTCTCTCGGTTATGGTACGACCCTTGATCCTCCATACACCAACTGCAGGAGAATAACGCCATTCCATGTACTGTCCGGTAATCCATCCATCTATTACCCTACATTTCTTCCCTCTCGCTCCATCTCTCCTTTCACAAATCCTGTAAATGAAGATGATCATGCCTCCAAGACAAACTCCTTAAATCGTCCATAACAAGATTTTGCCAACATTCCCCCCAACGTGAATGAAATTATGGCTTGGCCGAAATGTAATAGAGCCTTCATAATCATGTCGCGGCCTTTGATATACAAGAGGTAAGCTATCATCCATACTTCGCACCTTACACCACACTACACATAACCAGTAAGCAGAAGGGTGAAAGCAAAATGCATGTCAGGTTTATGAGTAAGGATCACGTTAATTGTTCCATGGTCTTTTGGCTCCGCAAGCATGGCGTCTTGCTTGGGGACATGACGGAAATTGCTTTTGAAATATATACCGGCTGATAATGAGAGAATCTTTTGAAACAAATCTTGAATTATAGCCTCGATCTAGGTCGAACCTTCATGTTTTTCAACCACGGAGCTACGCTTACATCTCGACTGAACCAAGGAGTCTAAAATAACGAGTTTTGTGGGGCGGTAATAATATGGCCGCATGTATACCGTGTATACGAGGGCTTTGGGCGATAGTGTTGGTCCTAATTGAATAAGGTATTATCCAGCAATAGGTCATGATGATGCATCACCTTCAATATTATATTACACCCTGATATAAAGAGTAATTAACTTTCCCATAATCTACTGCATCGTGGAAACATTCTTCTTCAAAGTGAAGAGTCAGGAGCCAGGACATTGTATACCATCACACTATACCATGATCATCCTAAATACACCTGTCATGAAAATACTCGCTTAACGCAGAAGAGTGAAAATCCGCTTGTCAGTGATCACAAGAGAATTGAATCCGTTCAAAATTCTAGTGGAATCCACTCCATACTAGTAGTGGTTCAATAACTCCTTGAGAGTGGATTTCATTTTAGCGGAGATAGAGAGCGGAGTGATCCCTAATAATGCTTACCCCACCGAAAATGGATTTTAACTTCTGTACAATAATTATACCCTAGTCCCACAACCGACCCGATTCCATACAGACTCCAGGAGCCCGTTCCACAGAGCCTTTGTTCAATAACAAATGACAAAAATCAGTGACAAATCTGCTGATAACCAATCAGAAGCAAGGATTTCAGTAGCTTATAACAAAATCTGTCATTTGTCACTGATGACAAATTTTGTGAAACGCCCCTCAGACCTACCGATTCTTGGCCGTTGGACGTAATGGCGTTTTTCGTTAGGTCTGGTGTCGGTGTCGTTGGTGTGATTGGGTTATCTAAAGAGTGTAAAAAGCGAAAAATAACTCACCTTTTCTGTGTCTTTTTCACCAAAATGTTCTTGCTTCGATGATTAGTATTGAATGACTCCTGCATGGGAAAGAGGTGGATAGTCGGAAAATAAGGTTATAGTATTTGAAATGACAACAGATATTGCCAGAATGGTTCATGAAATATAGAGTAGTCAAATATAGTGGATAAAAAGGCATTGTTCAGTTCAAACTATTAGTTCCTTCTTAATATCCTCTTTTCGATTTTCGTTTCTCTCCTCGCTACACTTTGTACTTGTCTTGTTCAGCAAACATGGCCCGTGTCCTTTAGTCAGTAGCAGCTCTCACGGCATGTCAACAGTCAGACAGTGACAACTGAATGTTTTCACAAATAATGTTTTGTTTGCGATTCGTCCTTCATCGAACTTACAACACAACTATACCTAGAAAATCGATCATTTTATACTCCAAGGAAAAAGCAAAGTCATTACGACAGGGGCGTACGACAAACAGCACCTTAGCAATTAGCCAATATCTTGCTCTAGGTGCGAAAGTTCCTTGACGGAGAGGGAATAAAATCTCGATAAAAACATCTGCGGTGCGATAATCAGAAATCGATTACCTTATCCACGGAAATGGAGTTTGATGATTTATGATTGCCCTAAACTTTAGATAGCATGGATGTTTGGCCTGTAGAGGGGGTGGTTTTGTGTAAGGTATGTAACAAGGCCAGACATTTAAAAGAGGAAGTCCATCCGTGATTTATTCAGCTTTCATAAATGATTTAAATGAGAGAAACTGATCAGTGAAGAATCTTATGAAATTTGACTAAATATAAAACAGGAACATTGTGGAATGTTAAAGTTGCGATCCATCGATCAAATACACATTTTGATTAACCTTAGAAGCACATTTCCAATTTGTTTTAAACACAAATCATCATTCCATTGCCCTAGAGATGTTATGTTAGAGTATATGAGATAACGTCTTTCTGGCTCCAATTAAACTCTATCAACAACAAAGAAAATTGACATTGATTCTTTTATGATAGGAAACTTGGCATGAGGATGGCCACCTCCTTATAATGCATGTTGTAAACGGTTCCTTCAGGCCAGGGGGGTGTTTCACAAAGATCCCAAGTCGAGCTTAACTCTAAGTTGGACTTAAATATTATGGAGAGCCATTTGTAGCCTGAAAATAAAATATGTTCAAAGCGAAAATCTCCTTGATAATAGAAAATTATGATTGATTTGAATCAACATTTTATACCTCTTAAAAAACTTTTACAAAATATTTTCAAAGATGCTAACGGCTTTCCATAATTTTTAAGTCCAACTTAGAGATAAGTTCAACTTAGGATCTTTGTGAAACACCCCCCGATGTGTGAAACACATCGCAAGAGAAGATGACTTTTACGGATACAAGAGATCGGTGGGCGATTGCACCCTGAGATTTTTCAATCAGACCTTCCCGTTTTCCTGTAATTTTTGTTTATCCCTCTCGTTGTGCCTCTCTTCAAATAACTCTTTATATAATATTAATGTCAAAACTCAAGACATTTCCCCCGTTATTGCTTGTCTGAGAATTTCGCTGCCTGCCCTGCCCCCCCCCCCCCGAACTAACAACAACTCTGATAGTGCCCATGAAGATGATGTCTAATGGCGTGATGGTAAGAAGGGTCAGATAGGGAGTTGGTGTGATGCAAGGCAGATGTTCTGAGGGGGTATCGCCCTTCTCATCATTGATTGCTATCTTCGTAATATCACTCTATAAATGGACTGATCGGTGTAACATAATATAAAACAGAACGTTTTTCTTGGTAATTGTAACCTTGATGTGATTAGCCGCTATGCTATCACCATGAATAACGGGGAAAGATATGCTGCATCTTGGAAGACACAGATTTAAGAGCGGCAGCGGCTAAGGGATGCAATCCATGATCCACATGTCATGGCGTCAAGCTGATAGGCCTACCGCAGTCCCAACGCCAAACCACCTCCCAACCAACCCTTGGTTTTTTGCCATTCGGGGGTTATGTAATTGTTTGATCGGTCCGTTGCTGGTCTGGTGTCGGTCTGCTGTCGGTCTGTTTTCATAATTTAAAATGTAGAAGCTCAATAAGTATTTTCTGTCAAATCATACATATAATGTCAAAGTCATGTGTGTGTGGCTTTATTCGGGAACTACACATACATACCTTTAACTATCCATATTAGAAGGGAGGTGAGACCTCCCCTATATTACTTAACGCATTATTTTTATTTGCAGAGTGATATGAAGTTCATATAGACAAGTTCACATCCATGGTTAAGCCAATTTTACAACATATTCATTTCTTCTTATGTACTGGTATTTCCCACATACTTCCTATGCTATCAATAGTACTTTTCCAATGTCATGGCTATACGGTGTGAACTGTGAATCAAGGATAAAATGGAAGGTCTACCGTCGACTACTAAACCTTCATCGGAAGGTCAAT
>JAVYIG010011189.1:0-30000 GCA_035222895.1 Strongylocentrotus droebachiensis | reverse complement strand
CTGAGTTGTGAGACACCGCTAAAGCTTAGGAATCGAAGGAGAGTCGTTGCGATCCATCCTGCGTAACGTGAGCGCTCTGTTGTGATAGCCCATCGATAGAAACACACCAATATATATCTGAAAGGACTCCGCGTTCTGACTGGAGTTAGTCTTTGCTTTGAGACATTTACACGCACTTTCAAAAGACGAGTTGCGTATTGCGATTGTACGACACATGCTTCATGGACGTTCAATTGCGTTAAGGGTTTATTAACTACACTAATAGAATTCTTAACTTCAACCGTTGACCGACCACCTTTGCCAAACCCTCTCCCTAACCCTAACACTAAACTAACCCTAACTGCGACACTAACCCTACCCTTCACCCAAACCCCAACTATAACCCCAATTCTAACCCTTATCCTAACCCTAACCTAAATCCAACTGCGATCCTAACCCTAACCATAACCCTAACCATAACCATAACCGTGTCTGGAGTAATTGTTGCCTGAGCAAATATATTGGATCATCATTTTTGCGATGTAATATCAGCATATTCTCCTTATTCTTTTAGAGTGTGATATTTTCACACGACTACCTGTTATTCCAAGGGATCTATTGTTGGTGTGCTTTCAGCTTCGCATCTACATCAATACTCGTTCACCTCCCCCTATTGTCGTCATAGAATAAGAGGTGTCGCCGAGAATAGTTATTGTCCGATAAAGTTTTCTGAGTAAACAATTGTTGGAAACATTTGCGTCATTGATATCGATTTATTTTGCTACATTCAAATTTCTTTAAAATAAACTTTTAAGTGATAGAAAAGAATCGATTGGCTTTTAAGATATTGGCAGCTTATATGTAGCTACAGAGAGATAGTGGCGTGACCCAGACAAACGGTTGATACATTTCAATGGTTTAACAAAAGTGCATATAGCCATTCCAATTAGCAATCCATTTCATTTATTTCATTGTAATGAGCTGTAGTCGTTTAAAACGTTATGTTTTTTTTTTTCAAAAGATAAAAGTTTGCACTAGGTTTGAGCTCAGTTTCAATTATTCTATACTATATGGAACATCATGGATGAATTTGGTATAATTCACTTCATGCCTTCCTCATATTCCTGGGCTTTCGACTTTGAGGCGCACCCACTCTGTGCTCCTGAAAAAACACTTGATCATTACCGTTGTTGTTCTGCTTCACCTTAATTGCCAGATGTTTTTTTCTGATAACAATATAAAAATAGGTTGTTCCAACGGATTTAGTTCACCTAAGTTCACCCTTTAATACTTATACTTATAATACTTTGTGAATGTCTGTCAGACTTGACACACTCCTGGCGCTCCATAATTATTATCCCGGCTTTAGCAAGTCTGGGAATGCATTCCTGCCAGGTATCTATTTACCTCACCACCTTAGTGTAGCAAACTTTACATCTTGCCAAATACCGTGGCAGAGATTCGAACCCTATACCTTGTGGTTCACAGTCCAGAGACTTGACCACACGAACACAATCACCCTTTACAAACTATCTTCGATGTAGATACTCCATAACTTTCAAACAGGGTTTCCAAACGAAGACTATATTATCACCGCGAATATAATTGTGAAGGCATATGATAAAATGCATTGCAATCTATCATATCATTTTAATAAACGGTCGTTGACTCTTTATCTTAGTACACAGACCATTAAAGCATCATTCGTCGCAGCAATGATTATTTTATCGTTTGCGTTACCAGGAATGACAGAGATGTTTTTTTAAAGGAAAATCTAATTAGAGCTTGTAAAAAATACTTGAATGCAAGTAATAAATGCATCACTACTCCGGTTGGTGATGTATCTAAGCGCTTATTTAAATTTATTAATTCATTAATTATTTATTCACTAATTAATTAGTTTATTTATTTATCATTTCTTTTTTTTCTTTCTTTCTACCTCCCTTTCTTTCTTTGATTCCATTATTTATTCATTTACAATTTAAAAACGAATTTAGGATATTGGTTAGGAGCATGGAATGAAAGAAATAACATGTAGTCTGCATCTATTTCATCCTTTACATAGACGTCATCTAATGAATAGGATTAATTAAACTATGAACAGCCCTGATGAATAAGGTCGTTGTTGAGCTGAAAGTGATAACGTTGAGTGGAGGGAAACAATAAATACGCAGCGAAGCATAGTATTAGGGGAGACGTAATGAATAAAGCAAAATGGAACTAAAATAAGGAGGGTAAGGATAGATTGATAGATGAAGAGACAGAAAATGGGAAAACTGCGAAGATGGAAAAAATGGGAAAACTGGACATTTTAGGGAGAGCGAGGTAAAGGTGCAACAAAAGGCCAAAGGCAGCAACTTTAATCAGTTCGATGTAATAAATTAATATGTCACAGAATGCATTCCCTATCTACACAAGTAGAAAGGAGGGGGGGGGGGGAGGGGAGGGGGGTATAATTGTGTTTCAGTTTGTATTAGCTAGGACTTTAGAAAATGCTTCGCTTCTATGTTATGTACGAAATGGAACTGGAGTTTTGAGAAATAAATTCAATGAATTCAAAGAGAGAGAGATATAGGAAGAGAGAGAGAGAGAGAGAGAAAGGGAGAAAGGGAGAGAGAGAGAAAGAGAGAGAGAGAGAGAAAGGGAGAAATAGGGTGAAAGATAATTAGGTTCAATTTTAAACGAGGTGCGAATATTATTAAGGGAAATAAAATAAATAAATCAATGTTGATTGTCTGTTTTTCAAGTGCATTTTTGTTTTGTTCATTTGGTACATGATATCGATCATCTCGAGGTTTATGTGTTTGTGGTAAAACTCAAAAGAACGGGGGGGGGGGGGAGGGAGAGAGGCAAACCCTCTTTCCATTATTTCTATTTTGGCTAATTCTAGGACTTTGGTGTGTAGGTTTAGTTGATCCCCGATCCATTTCAGTCCAAACTCCTACAAGCATGCCTGTACCAATAAGCCAATTGGCACACACCCCTCAAAATCGAAAAAAACAACAACACTAGCTCCGCCCTTGATCACGCAGTCATTAATCAAGTGGGTACATTATTCGCTAACTGTTCGGTCATTGACTTTTCATGTGAGCTGTCATTACAAGAGGAGACTCACAGTTTCATCGGTAAGACGAATTCCTCATTTCTTTCTTAGCAATTAATTTGATGGTGATGAAATATTTATTTCGTCCCACATGACCACAATGCGGGGAGGCAACATTATCTAATCAAACCTACAATTTGAAATATATGAATGAAATGAAAATAGATAATAGGGACATGAAGTATGCTATTCTAGTGAGAAGGAAAATACAGTTGCAAAATCTGGTACTGGAAATAATTCTAAAATCATTCACTGTATTGTTTGAGTATGTTAAATTTTTTGAAAAAGCAGTGGCCGAACATATAGCATGAAGGTGAAGAAAAAGGTACCCAGAAATGAAGCAGAAATTGGCGAGGAAATAAGATAAGGATTCGACAAGAATTAGGAAAAAGACGGTTAGTTGTGCTGAATGTTGTTTTTAATAAATTTCTTATTATTTTCACACGGTAGCTAAATTTCACAAATATTCATAGTGAGATGCATTTTGTAATTAGAAAGTTGTGAAAAGGAGACAATAATTAAGAAAGAATAGAGGGAGAGATACACAACGAGAAAGAGAAAGAGAGGAAGAGAGACAGAGAGACAGATAGAACGAGCGATCGAGAATGCGTAAATGCTAATTAAAGTGCTACGTGCGAGAAGTGACACGTTCTTGATAAATAGCACATTAAACTCTCTCCATCAACAAACAAAGTGCTAATAATTAACAAAGAGTATACTTCTGTCTAGTCCATGTGGACAATTTGAAACAAAAACACTTGATGGGGCCTACTTTCCAGACACAAAAATCAATTTTTGTCATGACAGATAAGTCACGAGAACCGATCTTCGGCTTTTCTCTTTAATCCGCATAATCGCTAATCGGCTTCAAAACATTCTTAATATCTACTCAGGGATATTTCATTATAGGAGGTTTGAGCTGTGAAATCTAACTTGAGGTCAACTATTTAACGCTTTGATATTGTAACTTACCCGCAGAACAACACGATATGAATAAATTAGAGAGAGAATTGGAATGAGAGAGAGAGAGAGAGCGAAAAGTAATGACTTCTTTTTTTCGATTTATTGATGAAGAGAGTTGAAGATGATTTCAACAATAACAAGAAAATAATTTGCCTCGGCGATAAATTGTATCGTTCGAGCTGAACTTTCTGTAGAGTTTTCAAAAATATTGTGAGCGAGCCCCTCCCATGAAATTGATAATGGTTTGATAAATGATTGATATTTACAATCATCAATCATACGATTTGTACGCTGAGGAGATAAAGACAAATAACTTTATGTGACATCATAGTGCAAGCACTTTATCACCCACGCAAAAGTTGAAGTAATCTTGCGCGTTTTTTTTATCCACTTCTTCCAATCATTAATCACCCTATCTTCTTTCTCTATTTACAATTGTTAATCACCTGCCCTACTTTTAATTTTACTTTTAAGAAATTAAGAAGACATGGCTGAGTTTTAAAGAGGTAGAAATCCTTCTTAGTAAGTAGATCAAGGTAAAGAAAACTGTACAATGCAGCTGCTTTTAACAATATATTAAAGAAAAGAAAACTATGACTGATGGAAAAGAAACCCACCCAGAGATAGTTTTTTTTTCTCGACAAATTGATTTTGTAGATTGTTGTGTAGATAGTAATTTTTCCATTGCGGTATGTAACCGCACTTTAGAGAGAGGGATAGAGAGGGATAGAGAGGGAGAGAGAGAGAGAGAGAGAGAGGGATAGAGAGAGGGAAAGAGAGAGAGAGAGAGAGAGAGAGAGAGAGAGAGAGGGAGAGAGAGAGGGAGAGAGAGAGAGTGCAAAAAAAAAGTCCTTGAAAACACCGCATATAAATGATTGAACCACACACTTGGACATCGTGCTGGCAAATTGAGACATTTCCTAAGAAAGTTCTAAATTGATAATTTTTCATATTTTGTTGGGAACAGGAATTCCATGAATTAAGGAGAAAGAAAGAAAAACAAAACGTGGGAGCCTGGTTTGTTAGACCATGAAAAAGGGTGCTAAACGAGATATGGATAGATAGGAGGGAAACAACTAGTCTGTGTCCAATCTTAAAACCGAAGTGGCATACCTTAGGAAGACAACACCAGATCAATGCTCCCATCTCTCTCGCTCTCTCTTTTATAATAGTAAAATGATAATAATTATGATAATAATAATGATGTTAAAAATGATTTTGATTTCTCTCTCTCTCTCTTTCTCTCTCAGAATCTCAGATTGTTCTCTGAGTTGTGCCCGCCCCTTTCCCTTATTCTATAAAAGCCTGGAACATACACGGCCAGTATCTTCACAATGAAACGTGTGATGAATGTGGGTGTGGCGAATATCAATAATGCCGAGCTTATCATAGGGACCGCCCACTCTGAGTGGGAGGTCACATTGCATCGGTAAATGTGTTCATTAGCTCCAAGTTGAAATATCAACCCGATAATTGCTGATTGTCTATCTAATTATCTTGAAAGTTTGTGTCTCTCTTCAAATTAGCCGAGATTATTCATAAAGATTTGATATCTTTCAGGTATTGTGAAATTTTTATTTATAGTTTTGTTGCATCCCTTTTAAAGGGGAAGTCCACCCTGAAATTAAGTGAGTTTTAATAGGAGTAGAAAAATGAGAGAAACAAGTCAGTGAAAGTTTGAGCAAATTCCGATTAAAAATAAGGAAGTTAGGATTTTTTAAGTTGTGATCAATCAAACACAAATTGGCAACTCTATGACGTAAAATGCGAGCTCAACTTCCATTTGCTTAGTACTAAAAAAATCTAAAATTTTCATTTTCCCTCAAGAAAAATTTCAACCATACATGCACCCTAAATATAATAATTGCAAATATGTTTTTATACTCCCCCTGCAAGGAACAAATATATATTCCGTCATCAATAACGAAGAAAACATGATTTTATGGAATATTATGCACAAAGCAAATGAAGGAGAGCTCGTATAATAAGTCACAGAGTTGCCAATTTGTATTTGATTGATCACAACTTCAATAATTCATAACTTTCTTATTTTCATTCAGAATTTGCTCAAACTTTCACTCACCTGATTTTCTTATTATTCTGCCTCTATCGAAACAAACTTATTTTGGGGGTGGACTTTCCCTTTAAGATATCTCGTGTTTTCAATGATCATTGTATCCCTTTAATCAGAGCGTGTAAACTTGGCTTGGAGTACTACTCGCTTCATTGCTTGGTGATAAGTGATATTGTGATGGACTTATTTGGAGTAAACTTAAACATCATGAACTGTTACAGTTTAATTATATAGGGTACGAACACCAACTATTATACAAAGTGCATTTAAAGAGAAGGTTGAGTTCTGGGGAGAGGTGAAAGATCATTTGTGAGCGTTTTCATTGTTAGTATGCAAGTGTGGAAGAACATCAGAGAACAAAAGCTCCCTGGGAAACCTTGGTCTGCAAATGCCTTCATATTCTAAATATGACATGTAACAGCTTAAAAACGAGGACCTCCTTTTGATACCACATGTTTGTGTAGTGCCATATACATTTATCTGTGTACAGTGCTTGCTACTTTTACCAAAACTGGGCTAATTAAAAAAGTCTTTTGGATGATTCCAGAACTTTGCAGTACACACCAATACTTATATGCTACATGATCAACATTTTCTGATCGATTCCACACCGTTTCTGTCACAATGCAATCGCATGACCAAAACTCAACTTTATCTTTAATCTCAATCGTTCAGTAGATCCAGCAGGAGAACGTGCTGCTATCACCACCTAGGTGGGAGGATGCGAGGGGAATGCCTGACATACCAGCACGATCTGAAATGAATTGGCCACACATCGTCACTGCAGCCTCGTTTGGGGTGGTGGTGTAGCACCAGTAGAGTGGCGAGGGGCTCGGGAAGTGTGAGTATGTGTGTGTGTTTGTGTGCGCGCGCGTGTGTGTGTGTGATGGGGGCTGCATAGACGGATTCTCATAGGGATAAAGTTGGATACAACCCCCTCCCTATTGGAACAAAAATGACTTCGATTCATACAATAACTGTACGTTACGCCATTCACATAATACTTTTCTAACGTCCTGCCCCCTTATTAAACAATTCTAGCACCACCCTTCAGAGACTATGACATGCACTTGAAACTATATGTATTGTCGATTATTATCAAAAGTTAGTGCCCCAGCTACATTTTTACATTCCTGCACGCCTCTTTGAGAGAAAATTTATTAAATGCTTATATTTCTCCTACAATTGATATATACAAACTGAAAGTTAAGGGGAGTCCAGGGCAAATTCACAAGAACATTAAAAAAGGAAATCTTGAAATGAAGTTAACACTGCTAAACACTATGTACGATGGATCTTAAAAATGAAATTACAAACGTAAAAAACCTATCTTTATACATGTACATGGCATTTCTGGTGTCACTGAATACAAGGAAACCTTTATGCTAATCACTTGAAATAAAAGAACATAATGAATAATATTTTATCTTTTGGATAAAGCCTATACCGTTATAGAGCGAAAAGCAAACGTACGAGGCCATGGTGAAAAAGCAAGAATCGATATAAGGTTAAATCGAGCTATAAAGTTCTATACTCAAAGCGCAGCCGATAGGCAGCCTCTCTAAAAATAAGTTTAGATTATCTTTCCCGACGCGGTCGTTGCACTTAATCAAATGTTGACACTTGAATGGAGAGGGCTCTTCCTTTTCATCACCAGCCCAGTGCAGTTGCATCTTCACACACTTCAACGCGTTGACGTGACCGGAAACACCCACTATAATAGCGTGGACGTGTCCGTACACACACACCCTCCATCCACCTCACACCCGCACTCACTCACACGCACGCACGCGCACACAAGACACGCGTCAAGCAGACGATGTGTACTCTTCGAATTATGAGGGATAGAGTAACTCAATTACCCGCTCTAATCGATAGGTGTACCCACGGGCCTTTTGATATATTATCCTGCTGCATCACGGGAAGACCCCCCTCATCACATCCCAGTCCAGGTTGGGAAAACAATAATTGCTAGGGTGCTAGGGGAAGACAGCTTAAAGGTAACCGCGATCAAGTTTGCTAAATTAAACTGCTATCAATGCTATTTTTAAAGACAAAGTAAAGCAAACGAAATTTGATAACTTTACCGTGTGTTGTCAAAGGAATAGCGGGATTGTAAGGCATTCAATATTTTATGATTTAAAGCAGTTTCAGAAGGTTTTGACAGATGGCGTCGGTGTGATGAGCGAAAGAAATCGATGTTGGCAATTTAATTTCATTTTAATCACGGATCGTATTTTGGCGGTGCTTTGTACAAAGTGGAAAAATAGATGAGGTGAGAAAAAAATAATAACTATCCATTCATGCAGTGATTTTATATCACCTCTTCGGTCCTTAAACACGTATATCTAGGCATGCCATGAAACTCAGGGGAAAAGATGATCGTGTTTTGAATACATGACCTAGGAATGACGATGTCTTAAAGCGGTTACTCAGTGGTTCTATAAATTCGCTATCAGGACTCACGGTGAAAAGGCAAGGCCAAGGTCAAGTAATGCTAAACATTTAACAACTACCCCCTACATTTAAAGAAAGAAATAGAGGAAGAAGTAGAGAACCAGACAGAAAGAAAGACAGCAATAAATAGAAAGAAAGAAGGAAATATAGGAATGACAATATAATTATCCGTGAAGATTTATGAAAAAAGGACGAATGTTAAGTACGCGAAAATGAATGTCAATTTTCAACGAGCCCAATTATAATTTTATTCATACCGAGGTAAGAACCGGCTTTTAAGCCACACTGTATACTTGTAGCTACTTGCTCCCTATATAGAAAACAATGCCTAATCGGTGACCATTGGTCCCCCATGATCATTTTTTTAATATTAATTGAGAGCTGAGTTGATGAGATAACCACCTGTCCAGTGACCTTGCAGTGTGGTCTAATCCCTCCTATAAACTAGTACAGATAAGCTTTAAATGATGTATTTTTTTACCGCGATGTCTTTTCCAAAGTAAGGCCCTTTGAAACTTATCATAGCTTCTGTCAAAACGTTATATAGCCTAGTTGCCTACAGTACGAGGCATGTAAAGTGTGAAGGCATAATATCTAGGGTAGATGTTGACATAATCGTTGTTGACATGTTTACCAATATGGTTTCGGCATCGGGTTGCAGGCGGGTTATTACTTCCTATAATGTGGCGTGTCGATGATCATGTAGGTGATATTGTTTGTCCCGAGGGTGCAAGGGTGGCTTCAGGCCATGGAAAGTGCATTGAGATGAGAATCATATATGATGACGCCGTTAGTTGGTGGTTCCAGGTCTTGTATTAAAGCCCCACTGCACTACTTGTAGCTACTTGCGCCCTCTATACAGCCAACAATGCATTAGCGCTACCCTTTGATCCCCATGGTCCCATTTTTCTTATGTTTATTGAGAGCTGATTTGATAAATTATCAAAATATAGCCCTTAATGGGATTTGTTACTAATATTGAAATGTAATAAAATATTGTGTATAAAATTCATGTCTAAAAATAAAGAAATTTCGTCTTTCTACTTTAAAACTTTAATTGAAGAGACTTTAAAATAGAAGATCACAACAGCACAATCTCCACATCCTTAGCCACTGGAGAAATGTATCTAAATCCTGCGTTAGATAAAATTATGCAGGATAGAACAATCTCCATGTCCTTAGCGACTGGATGAATGCATTTAAATCCAGCGCGAGATAGAGTGTTATGGAGGATAAACTGTATACGGAGGAAGGATTTGCTTCACCGCCAAATATTTAAATCCTCTCCAGCTTTCGACTGACCCGGTTAGATTGAACATGGCCTCCTGGAGACAGAGTGAATCATCGTTCGGTCAAAATTAACGAGAAACATGATCAGCTTGTACTCAAGAGCCCCACTTGGTTCTTAACATCCTCTCCCAGGAGAATTACGAGTGCATCGAGTGTCCTCAAACCAAAATAATCATTATCATTTTGTTGCGCCGAGATTCCCGCCAAAACCTCTTTTACGCGTTCCCCAGGGATTGTCTGCTCTAGCTGTTTCTATAAAACCTCAACGTGATGAACGCATAGTGGTAGCATCAAGTACTGTTTGCTCGTATCTCATTTAACATCTTATCAACAACGTCAGTAAGATCCAACCTTGAATTAAGTGCGTGATGACGTCATGAGACCAAGGGTATGCATATTTTCAATCACCTAGTCCTTTGGTAAGACATTAATGTTCACTTGCCACTCTCCACCCAAGTGTAATAAATGGGGAGCGGTAGGAAGGAATTCCTTGAAAGGCGTGAGCACCGAAATCGGTTGCCTAGCTAAAGCCGGGATGATATCAAAGTGCCTTGAGCACCTTGCATGGTCGATATTAGCGCTATACTATAAGCCAATATCAATATTATCACAATCGATAATCGTACACTTTAATATTTTAAGTAATTGTCCGTATTATAACGAGGAATATGGAATCGAATCTCACTTCTACTTATTATCGCCATCGTCCTCCTCTTCATCATCAATGTCGGTATTATCACCGACAAACTTATATGTAGTTATATTATACTTGATATTAAATTGATGAAATATCAGGTAACTTTGTTTTCATTCAATAATGCATCTTTCTCACAAATGTATGGTTAACAATTAGGTTTTAATACAAAAACATTTATGTTGCTACGAGCCATTTGGCCCATTTTCCTCCCTAACCATAACTCATTGACCCTAGTCCACTCTGACTTCACAATTCATCAAAAAATACAATGAAATTGTATTTTTGTTTTCCAACCGTAGCATGGTGATCATGGTTTGACTTGATCTAGAGTCGATTTTCGTTTTATAAATTACTATGTCAAATCTTGTACAAATGTGTCTACAATGAATTCTCATCATCGACATGACTATTTTCACTAGTATTGCAAGAAAATTGGCTTAACTTTCTATAAACGCGAATAAACAAGGTCCATGTTATATAATTAGTTTGATATCTACTACTGGGTACGTATTAAAGAAGTACAACAACAACCAAAACAACAACAACAACAACATATATTATCCATTTTCATCTCAAGTAGTGATCATGAGGTTTGATCGACGTGTGAACAACGCATCTTGCTCCTATCCAAGTATGAATGCGCCCCAGAGAGACATCAACAGCGAGACACCATGATAATGCTGAATGTGTTAGAGGAGAGATTTAACATGATTTCATATTCATATCACCGTGAAATGGTGAAGCTGTTTGGGGAATATCGTGACACGTTTATTCGAATTTGATAGCAACATGAGGAAAGAACGGGCTCGGATGTGTTTATAACGGACATCTTTAACGCGTGCTTGGAGGATGGGCTTAAAGGGGGCTTAAAGGCAGTAACTAGTTTTGTAATACAACGGGCAATTCTTATAACATCCAACAAAATTGACATAGGTTGGGTCTATTAATTATTAAAGTCATCTATTCCCCTGACCTACAATACAAATCATTATAAATCAATGAAAACTAGCACAAAACCAAACAATATTGAATACCTCAAATTCAGTGTAAGCTTATTCGCTCTATAAATATCTAGAACTCGAACACATAATATTAAAAGACAGTCGACTTCCATATCCATAACAAAATTCGAATGAATAATACAAACGAACAATTTCTTTTCACGAAATGCAAAATACATAACAGGTAAATGCATTGATGGATGTATCGTTGATTAGAACTGAGTAGCCCAAGCGATTTTACTGGAAATTTGAGAAAAGGCCCCCGAAATTTAAGACAGTATGTCATTATATTGCAGCAAAAATCTTTCAATATTCATCAATGTGGGGGAAGGGAGACGATTGCTTTCTTCGAAATTGAAACAAAAGACTTAGTACTAATGTTTACGATGGAAAATGTAGTTTAATCGATCACGATAGAACATTCAACTTACAAAATACATCGAACTTTTGAAAGTGAAAGAACTTTTTTTTATCTGTTTTTATACTTTCTGACGCGTAAGTGCAATTTGTGGTAAAATGGTGGAAGATATTTCATTCCAAATTACTCTCCCTTTTCCAGATGACTACACAAAGAACCGCAAATGTAAAGACATCAATCACACATTGATTCTCTTTGTTTTATAAATTTACAATGATTTAAATTCAAGCGAAAACTGTCTGGATGGTGTCATGTCTTATAAACTCAACTTGTACGGTTTCTGCCTCTTGTGTTTTCATCATTTTCCAAACTGCATTTAAAGTTTCCATTAAAGTGGTAGGTCTATTGATTTCGAATTATCTTTAATTCTCTTTCTCTTCTTTATTCGTCAAACCGGGGGTTTGAATATTGACATGCGCTATAAAGTATCGTTTATTTAAAGTTAGTTTTAAAGCCTGTCTGTACTATTTTTGCCAGGGGGGTTATACCTCCCTGCAAGATCACTGGCATGTGGTTATCTCGTCAAATCAGCTCTCAATTAAAATAAGAAAAAGAGGATCATGGGGGCCCAGCAGGCACCGATTAGTCATTGTTTGCTACATTGAGGGCGCATATAGCTATAAGTAGTGCAATGGGGCTTTAAACCCAGGGTAACCTACGAAAGCATGCTAGAGAAGTCAAACTCTCGAACGATGAAGATGTTGTCCATTATGTTCTTGCAGCTAAAGCTTGCCACACGGTTTCTACTTGTTTTGAATTCCTGTCTAAACACCATCGTTATTATCAAGTTAGACTAAAAAAGTACAATAGCACTTTGAAATAAAAGACATTGATCTAATGTTACATACACGTTCGAATGGTTTAACTATCCAGATTATGTTCAGGTTTAGTGACACCATTTGTTTCTTTTGATTTAAATGTTAAGCTATTAAATAGTTGTAGATGCCGATCGGTATAGCTTGGTGAGGAGTGGGGTTGGGCACATTGTGAGATAAGTGCTTTTATCACAAATTGCTGACATCTTTAGATTTTCCACAAGGATACACTTGCTAATGTTCAAACGACATTGTTTGTTCAGTGCTGTTCTCGCTTGAGTAGTAATACACTGTAAATTCGCTTCGACAGATACAAACTGATTTTGAAAATCTATTGAGATTTTTAAGATTCTTGTACTTTCCCAACTGCAGAGCGGTTATTTGGTTGGAATTTGAATCCTGATTGTGTCACAGCTAACGTTAAAGAACCAGATAGGCATAAACTCGTGGTTTTTGTTTTAATGTCAGTAAATGGGCTGTACTCAGATTTTGTTTGTAGGCGGTTATAGATGTCTGATTTCATTGTTTCGTTTTCGCGCCACAAGTCCGTACTTTCTGTAACAGCCGGGAAAAAAATATTAAAGATACGGGGAGGGGGCCAACGGGGACAGGGGGGTGATTTACCAATGCATGTCTATCTTTTTTTCTCCTGTATATATTTGTCATTTCAAAAGCATATATAAGTCAATTCAGATAACATAAATAAGGGATAAAGTGACCGTGGAAAGGTTAGTTTATTGAAAGCAAGATATCGGGGCCTACCTACGGGTTTAAATGATCGATCAATAAATGATTGTAAAATGATAAGATGATATTGGGACGTGGTTTACGAGTAAGAATTGTAAAGAAATGTATAGTGGACAGCAAATATTTAATACAACATATTTAATGATAGAATATGCCTATACATTTTTTTTTAAAGATCTCAAAACAGTCTCTGTAAAAGACGAAAATCTTAACACTTGGTATCCAGGTACTTTTGACTGAACACATGAAAAGCGAGATGTCGAACGCTTTTTCTTGTTTTATAGAGCAATAAATAAGTCAGTTTGTTCATGGGCAGCTATGAAACAGACATTTCGGTTGAAGTCATGACCCTTGTTTTTTGAGGTTTGTGATTGCAGCCGGAGGGTTTTTAATGCTCAAAAGGTGAACATATGCGAGTGGATGTTTTCGGTATTATGTTTGCAAGGAGAATAGGGAAGATAGAGAGAGAGAGAGGGAGAGAGAGGGGGAGAGAGAGGGGGGGGGGGGGACAAACCGTCGCATCAGCAATTGGCGGCTAAAGTGTGAATTCAGTCGAGTCAAATGAGCATTACTCTGACCTCCTCTTCTCTATCTGACTCACCTCACACCCACAACACCCACCCCTCTCCCCCTCATTCATTTTTTTATTCTCTTTGATATGGATTATTCTCGATCCCATATTCTTTTTTTTAATCATTCCTTCCTATTTTGCCTCTTTTCCCCCTCCTTCGTGTGGAGGGGATTTTATTTATTAAACCCCATTTCATCTGTCTCCTTTGTGTTAAATCTCATCAAGTCATTTACAATCTACTCCTTTTCCTCTTAGATTTTCCTCTATCTCCTAGTTTCCATTTTATTTTTTTATTTTCCATCATTACATTGCTGCCAAGTTTGACGATACCATAGTGTGTTACAACGCAGTGTACTTATTCCATTACTAACATGACAAATATGCATGATGTATTCATGGAGGAAATGTTCATGCCTCAGGCACATCCGTTCTTCATTCTAGCGAGATATGATTCCATCTTAACGTTCTTTTTATTCTTACAACCGTGTCTGTATAAAGACAGCTTTGTCAAAATCCTTTCACGCACTGTACCCATGAATAATGTGTGATTTTTAGTAAATGACTTAGCATGTACTATACCTTGTTTGACAGTCTGGGAGTGAGTACTTTAAGCTTTCTTTTTTTTTTGCCCTAGGCCTTGTCATGCAAAAACTTCAAAATGCTCTGAAATTCTTCAATTATAAGTGTTCCATCATACAATTAAATTCATTTGAATTGCCATTACAAATCTACATCGTTTATATTTGTTTCATACAGCGAAAAAGTATACAGTCATAGTGAATAATATAGTTGCGATTCTTTGCATGGCTCTACAAGAATTAGTGGCTTGGCGTGAACACAAAAAAAGAAGAATGTGATGTTTATTCTTTTAAAAGAGATTTACATGTTTTTCACGGAATACAATATCAATTGTATCTTGATTATGTTGGGTTACTGAAAACTTGTTTTTTGGAATGGTCGCTTTGAAATTTCCTTTTCGCCATCCATGTCATGGTTGTAGGTCAGGTTAGTATAATTGCATTTGAAGTATAGCTTTTTCTTCCCCGAAATCATTCTAAACCCCTGTCCATCTTCCAGATGCTTTCATCAATTCAGTAGAATCCATTTTAAAAGGGAGGAGATTTGGTACCTAATACATTCCCCTTTGAATTTCACTTATTTTCAAGTATTTTGTTTTCAAATGCACGGCATGCGTAAAACCGAATACAGGGTCTTTCTACCAATCAATAAATACAAGATAGGCATGGATTGGCATGCAATGAAGCAATAATTCCTTACCTTTGAACTGTACAAAGCGAGGAAAGAAATATATAGAAAGATTTGCATTTAAAAGGTTCAAGGCAAGGGAAAGGAACAAAATGCGGAGAGATTGAAGATCGATAAAGCGCCACTTCGAGGCGTTTGACTTCGTGCGAAGGTAAAAACGTTTTCTTCGTTTTTGTCACATTTAATATTTTATGTTTCGTTGGCCATTTCGACGCTGTGCCCAGCTCATATCTGTGTAAAAGTGCATTGTAATGACTCATGTACTGTCAGTAGGCCATCTTTAATCACATTTTCCACATACTTAGATGTATTCTAGGGATGATGTGTCTTCTCATAAAACAGAGTACAATTTCGCTTGTAATTTGTGGCTAAATGATATTCCTCTTATTATTTTATTACTCTACTTCAAACAAAATAATCTTATAGAAAATGTAACATTGCAGCATGAATTCTTTACTGAGGCAGAACAAAATATCTTCTGCAATATCGGCTACGTATAGAGGGAAAGAAAGAACAAGAAGAAAGGGCGAGAAGAGAGACAGAGACATAGGGAGAGAGAGAGAGAGAGAGAGAGAGAGAGAGAGAGAGCGAGAGAGAGGTAGAGGGGCTAGGCACAGGCGACAGAGAAAAGGATTTTAAAGAAAGAAGGAAAGGAAAACTATTTTGACAGGGATAGGTGGTGATCGCGTGTGATTCGTTTTCTGCAAGGATGTCGCGTTTGTTTTTGCTAAATCACCGAAGATTGCATAATTTACAAAGACGTCATCACCGCCATCACCATGATCACCGCAATCATCGTCATTAACTACGATAGTGCCTCGAACCCCTGTTAAACTTGTCAAATAACTTATTATTACGCCACAATTTGTTTCCAAATACAACAATCTTCAATCAACCGGCACAAATTATCCTTAGTTTTAGCAGAACAATGTCGGTTCGATCTCGACAGTTGATATCATCTCTCATAGATTTTCAACATTGTCATGGTTACAGACATTATCGGCATTCATCATTGCATAAACAGGTATTTGAGAAATGTTATTTTAGTACTTTCGAGATGTCTTTTAGTTTATTTTTGATAAAACATTGCAATAATAAAAAAAAAGCCCTTCAAAAATTAATGTACCATCCAATTTGTATATCAAGATTTTCCCTCTCCAATCAGGCCTACAGACTAAACCTTAATGTCGCGCTGTTCATATCAGTACAATAATACTGTATCACTTATAAAAATACTTGAATATTATTAATTGATCCCTAAAGTCCTTAGAAAACGGCTGTACCAGCAAATTGCTCATATTTAGATTTTTTCTAAGAATAAGAATAACAATAACAATAATGGTATATGATACTTTTAAGGCGCCAAATCCACGTTTACCCAAATCCTTAAGGCGCACTTTTGAAGAATAACATTACAAAATTAGCAAAACCACATTGTTCAATTTACTACATTTATTAGTTTTTTTTTAACAAAACATTGCAAAATTATCATGAAGGTCCTCGAAAAATGGCTGTACCAGTAAATTGCTATAATATAGCAAGATTTTATTTATATCAATGGAAGTATAAGAGAAACTGTGAGATGCTACACTGTTTACTTTCACAACAATAATACTGCACCACATTAACAGACTAAGGTTATTCATCATTCTGTTTTGGACGAAACATTGCAATAATTACAAAAGTCCTCCAACAATGGCTGAAACAGCAAAAATGCTTTTTATCAAAAGCCTTTCACTCTGACAACAGTATAAAGAAGAGAAAGAATGGGATGCTGAGCTGTTCATTTGGAGATAGATGGAGTTCCCTTCCATCCAACACATCTCAACTTTGATTATTCAGTCTGTGTTTATACAGGCTACCCAGGATCCACGGTAACCCCATGAAGCTCACATAGAATGATGAAGTCCTTCGAGAGTTAAATAGAACTTTATTGATAGGTCTGATGCATGGCAAGTGCTTAATCATAGTTAGGGTGTCTTTCAAACTAAGACAGATCCGCCACACGTAGACGTTCACACTTTCTTCCAAAGTTGTCGTCTGGAGACTTTGGTGTTGCTAAATGGAAGAGGGGTTGATCTGACACCCTCATTTATGATTTTCTTCCTGTAAAATGTTAATGTTTAACACAATCCTGACGACCGCAAAGACTTTCAAAACTCAACAGAAGAGCAACGTCGATATCCTCTCGTATTTCCTATTTATACCATTTTCGGATTGTTACAAAATATGCCATTGTCATGTTTGCACTGTCGAACTTACACGTTCTGCGCAAGCTATACTGAAATTGCCTTGAGTTGATTATTCGTATTTTTGTGCGATTTGCGATAAATTTATTACGCTAAATGTAGTGTTATTTGATTGTTGCAAAGTAATAGGAATTTTGGTCAAAATATTGTAGTAATAATGATGACGAACCTGAAATTCTGGTAGGTGTCTGGGGGTCTTACAGGGGTCTAAAACCACCCGATTATAAGAATGATCTAGCGCCGTTCTTATCTGCAGAGTTCCACCGATGACGTTTGTCAGGGAATAACTGTACAGGTTTGCATGTTACTATGTTTATCGGTGTTTGATATCAGTTAGTGCCACTCACCCACGTGGGAACCAGACTCTGGCAATAAATTGCGATGGCGGTTGTCTTGTTTTAATTTCGTTTGCAAGAACATTAATGACGAGAATAAAAGCGTCCGCAGTTCCTCGACTGCAATCTTATCTCGAAAGTTGCCGCTGGTATGGCAATACTCGTATAACAGCACTGCACCAAGCAACAAAGTTTCAGCTTGCGCCGTGGAATATTGTATTTAAGGCGGTGAACTAAACTGAGACATATGCGAACGGCTCGATGGAGATACAAGGCGCCAATGACGAATTTAGAGCCTGCTGTCTGCTCACGTTTGGTTTGTCACATCACGATGCACTGCTTAACTAATTCGGATTTACCCAAGTAATTTTACGACATTCGCAGTGATGAACAGGTTAAGATAACATCATGCCAGGGAAGATAAGCTTCGAAAATGGCGCCATATTGAGCGGCTTGATGTGTTATTTAATCAGTTTGATCTGGCTCAGCGCAGTGCAGTTTCAACCCAATATTCACCATTATAATCCCTGTGTGTATGTATTGATGTTGCAGGTGGCTGTCATCATGAATCTGTAGTGACGTATTAGATTCCGAAAGTTCATCGAAATAGGGCATCTTTAAAAGGAAACAATGCAAAAGTATGTTGCTTCCTTCCTAGATTGTTATTAACATCATCATTATATTCAAACCAACTTTATTAAGTTTTTTCAAAAAATCTCATGACGGAAAACTTTTGATCTCACATAAACGCCCTCCTTCCTCTTTCAAGTTTCTATTTTCTCTTAATCTTTCGATCTCACTGCTGCTATTCCTTTTATGTTACTTCTTATACTTTTATCGTCTAGCTTTAAAAGTAATACATATCCGTTGTCTTTGTGCTTTTCATTTTGTTTTCACTCCATCCTCTCACACTTTCTCATTCACTCACATCCTATTTATTCTATCTCACCTTTATTTTATCACACACAATCTCACTCTTTATTTCGCATTTCCTTTTATCGCTTTCTCCTCGTCTCCCCCTTTCTCAGTCCTGCTAACACTTCACGAATGTTCGTTTCCGAGTTCGATAGGGGCATCAACCTTTCCCCTTTTACTATCTCTTTATATTTTGCGATTGTGATAGGGATATCCTTTTCCGATCAGATTTCAATCACGGTGCTAAACATCTAAATCGCTGCATGAGCCCCCTTCTCTCTCTCTCTCTCTCTCGCTTTCTCTCTCTCTCTCTCTCCCTCCCCCTCTCTCTCTTCCATCATCTCTTCTCACACAGATTCACCAGTAATGATGGTATTCGATCCCTGGGTAAATTCAATGAGGATTCCCTTTCTATATTTGCAATGACAAGCATTTTTCTTCTTCTCCTCACTGATAAATATATATACTGATTTTACTGCAATCACAGCATTTTTCCTTGATTTCAACTTCTACATCTATATCTATTTTCCCTCTCTCTCTCAGTCATACATCCCAGTATAACAGCAATAGTAACCGACTCTTGTATACGTTCAATGAGGGTATCAGCCATCCCTTTTCTGTCTTGAATTGATCCATTTATCCAGCCTCCTCATGTTTCTAATGTGAGACGATTGACTCGGCTATAAATCTTAGTACCATAATCTCAACTAAATATAAGACCCTAATTCGATACTTCATCTTAACTCAATAAATAAATAACCCGTCTCTCTCTTTCTATTTATTTTTATCTCCCCTCGTCTCTCTTTTTCTTTCCTCATTTCATTTTCTCTTTTCCCTAATACTTTCACAGTAAAAAAGTTAAAAATAAAGGCCGACATAACTTACTCAACCATCGACATTTTCGGGAAGTACCCTTCCGTCTTTCCCTTCCATCTCTCTCCTCTCTTTTTCTACCCCTCTCCTTCCCTCTCTCCTTCCCTCTCTCTCTCCCTCTCTCCCTATCTACCTAACTGTCTCCCCCATCTCTCTAGTCACTCTCCTTCACACAAGAAAACACACCTAGTTAAAGAAGTCCATTCACGCCTACATCAGATGAGGGTATCAACCTTCCCCTTTCTTTCTAATGAGAGCTGATTGATTCGGCTGATCAGATTACAATCACACTGTTAGCCAGGTTATACTTGATCATTTTGTGTAATACTATACGCTTGATATCACGGTTTTATATTCTCATTCTCTCTCTTTCTCTCTCTTACGCTCTCTCTCTCTCTCACTCTCTCTCCCTCTCTCTCCCCCTTCAAACACACACACACACACACACACATACACGTACGCACACGCACACGCACGCACACCAAACCCTCCTTACAGTTCTTTTACGACCACCTCCGATGAGTGTATTAACCTTCCCCTTTCTTTCCAATGAGAGCCGATTGATCCAGCTGATCAGATTACAATCACACTGATAGCCAGGTTATACTTGATCATGACATGAAATCCTATAGGCTTGGTATCTCGGTTTTATATTCTCATTCTCTCTCTCTCTCTCTCTCTCTTTCATGCACACCCACCCACACCCTCACGCGCGCACACACACTCGCGCGCACACCACACCCTCGTAACAGTCCTTTCGCGACCACCTCCGATGAGGGTATTAACCTTCTCCTTTCTTTTCCAATGAGATCCGATTGATTCGGCTGATCAGATTACGATCACACTGTTAACCATGTTAAATCTGATCATGACATGAAATCCTATAGCCTTGATATCTTGGTTTATATTCCCATTCTCTCTCTCTCTCTTTCTCTCTCTCTCTCTCTCTCTCTATCTGCCCGCTACCATCACTCTTTCCCCTTCTTCTCCCCTCACTCGCTATTTCTCCGTATCATTAACTCTCGGTTTCTCATTCTCTCATTTGAACTTTTGATAACTCCCATGACCACGCCCTCTCTCCCTCCCCACCACCTCGCTTTCTAACAAACTTAAATGCGATTATAATATATTTACACTTACAGGAGAATATCAATATCCATCTCCAATTTCAATCTCCATCTTAATTTTTTCCTGTTAATGTGAATAAATTGATAACAAGAAACTAGCAAAAAAAAAGTGTACTAAACATCAAACGTGAGAAAATTATATATAAACACTGTACCCGTTAGACGAAGTTAATATTAGAATAGCAACATCGAACTAACAATATACAACATCTTAAGAACAGAGAAAACCACTTGAAGGAAGTGAGCCAAAACCGCATACAAGAAACCTTCAACAGTCTTCAATTCCTAGAATTATTTTTAGGTCACCTAGGGATGCCTTGATGGTAAAATCATAAAACAATCCTCTGAAAATAGACCAGGCAGGCTGTGGCCCCCGGGGGAACGGCTGAAGCTAGCAGATGAAATGAATGAAATGAATCAGCTGAGACGTATGGAGATACTAAGTGATGTTGATGTAGTGGTATATAGGCTTTATCCTCTCATCCTTTAGAATCTTATTGTGACGTGCTATGACGTGATCACGGTGCATTATCGGGAAGTGAACCGCTGGTCGCAAGTAGCCCGGGGAAGTAGCCTAATTTAAGACTTCCAGATTTCACACTTATGGCAATATCGTTTTTTAATGTGTGTTCGAGCGTGTGTGTATGTGTATGGGATGTCTAGAAAAGCTTCTGCATCTTTCCTTATTTCGCTGTTTTAGCTGGTTCCATACTGACAAACTATGATCGCAGTTTTGGTGCATGTACACAATGGTTTATGGGCATCTATCATGTATCAACATAGAAAATATTGATATAAAATAAATGTGTTTTTCTTTATATTCGAATGATAATTGACAAAAACCCATACAAATGCATGTACTGAACTTTCAATAAAACATTAGATTTGGGGTTGATCAGGGAAACAAAATAAAAGGAGCACAGGTTTGAGTATGGGAGTGAGGCTAACAGTTGGTGGGCTTAGAAGCAAGCGATAGGGATTGATAAAACTCAATATAGACACAATCCTCACCAATCACTGTACCACCAGCGGTCCACTTGCATCAAGCAAACCAAGCTATCTACTACACGGTATCTCATCAAATCACGTTTCAAATCTCAAGTGGACACCCACTGGACAAGTCTAGAAATATAGGTCAAAACTATCGGCTATTTGGGGTTTGGTGTAGTGGCTCATTCACTTGACATTCCTGCGGTAGGTTCAGGGTTCGAATCATTGCCTTTATTGCACCCAGTACTATTATTTAGTTGTCTCACTTCAATCATAAAAATAATGTATTATGGATTGACAACTGTTGCAGGAGTTTAAGAGATGAATTATTGAAAATACTGGAAAAAATAATACAATTATAATAATTTACTGGTAATTTAAATCATTGTCTATTACGCTTTCAACATTAAACGATTTACCATCCCCTTTCCATTTTTTAGATTCCCTTTCTCTTTAACAGATGGTATTTACGTTTTCAGCTCTCAGATGGTTTGACCAGGAGGTAAAGCTCGTCATAAAATACAACATCTACCTAAGATATGAACTTGTCACTCCCAGCGGATAAGTAAAGTTATTTGATAAAAAAAAACTCACCTTTCCATACCCATATATATCTCTTTCTCTCTGTTTGTTTATATTTTTTGTCCAGCTCTCCCCATCTCTCTTTCTCTCTCTCTCTCTCTCTCTCTCTCTCTCTCTCTCTCTCTATATATATATCTATATCTATATATCTGTCTATCTATGTGTATCTATCTATCTCTAATTTTATGTCTGTGTCTATCTTTCTCTCTCTCTCTCTTTTACCCTCATTATTTCCGATGGATGGATCCTCTCTTCCTTGAAGTTCCTCCATCTAGTTTTCTTGAGACGGTGTGTACTCTCAGCATCCGCTATGATTGTTTTCACAGGGGCCGTTTATAGTCGTAGCATTGGCAGTTTGATGTCGTGTTGACTCTTACCATTGACACTAAAACGACGAGAGATACTGAGGCTGAAGCCTAATCGAAAAAGGTGCATTCGAGGGAGGGAGGGAGGGAGGATGTTGCGCCGAAGCTCAGAGGGACCGGGGTGCGAGAAGGGGTACCATTCTCTTCCCATTTCGGTTTTGTTTTTACATTGGTCATCTAAAGTTCAGCCCTGTTTCATCAATATATGGATAGAGGGGCAAAGGGAGCCCCGACATTTATGAATAGGAAAACGGAAAGGAAACCAATATGGATAATGCAAAGGGGCGTATGCAATCAATCTTAAAGTAACAGGAATGGAAAAGGAAGAGAAGGAAAGGAAAACAAGTTAGAAGAGAAGGGGATGGAAATGCGTGAAGAAAGCAAGCATTACTTTGTATTTTTATTGTATATGCACGGCCCCATTGTAAAACAGCCAAGCAGCTGAATTGGGCTTTTACCGTGAATAAATAAATAAATAAATGTCAATGTCAATGTCAATGTCAATAGTTTGGAGATTAGAAAACGTTGAACACGGTGAAGAAGAAAGAAAAGGCAACAGAAGGAAATCGAAACTTCTAAAGAACGAAACTTATTAAAGTAACAGAATTGATTTAGATTTGTAGCCTGCCAAGCGTCATCCATGTCAGTGTCGTAGGTATATAGCATTTGTATTTCGGGGTCAAAGTTAATTTCAAACCGATAAAACATTCACTAGACCAATATTAAAAAAATATATATATATAAAGAGAGAAACAATTAATACGAAACGGACATTACGTTAATACAACAGGCTTGAAGATTTTCTTTAATAAAGGTAGTTTTAAAACTCGGGGTAAAGAGGAGAGAAAGGCAATATAGGCATAAACTACTCTAAGTTCCTGTATGAAATCATCGAATAAATTTTAAGATCATTTCAGCTATGTCAATTGTTTAATATGCTGGGCAGAAACGAATGATTTTGTTTTGTTTGGATAGGGTAGGTAGAGTCTTAGATTAACGATGTTAATACAAATATCGAGATGAAAAGTTAATTTGAGAAAATGCGAGAGCCGAATTAAATCATTCCCTGATCACAAAAATGCTGGTAGCCCTGACTATTATAGTAGTAATTGAAGTTGATATTCCATATGCTTTGTACTTTTGGTCTCTCTTTCTCCCTCTCTCTATCTACTTCCTACTCTTTTTCTCCTTCCCTTTTTTGTCCATATCTCTCTATCTCGCCCTCCTTTGCGAACCCCCTCACTCTCTCTCTCCCTTCCTATCTTTTATCCCTCCCTCCCTCCCCCTCTCTTTCTTTCTCTCTCTCTCTCTCTTTGTCTCTCCCTAATGAACGCCTTCTATTCCTCCTCCACCCCTCTCTTCCTCTCTATCTCCCTCTCCTCTCACCTCCCATCTGTCCCCCTTTCTCTTTCTTTCTCTCTCTATCTTTCTCTCTCCCCCTCACTCTCTTCCTCACCCTCTCTCTCCCTCTCCCCTCTCTCTGTAGATTCTCGAACCACTGTGCCTTTCTTGGTCTCCACAGTGTCTAACAATTCCCCTGCCCTTTTCTCTCTCGTTTTCCCTCTGTCACTCACAAGCTGGACAGATTCCAGGCTTTCTAATGATGTTTATTCAAGTAAATTACAAATTATGTCAATATTGCCTCGTTAAGACGGAGTTTGAACGACAGTAATGACCTCCCTATCTTGCAATGACTGACAACACGCAACAGAAAATCCCAAACGCAAGACATTCTGCTGACTGTAAGCTATGTAAGTGCGTACTTTACTTTCCGGTCAGTTTCTTTACGACTATAGCACACGGGCTACGCAATAAACAGCATATCTTTAAAATCTATGGAGATATATCAAGTGATTGCAAACGCAATTTTCAAAGGGCATTGATTGATTGACTTTTTAACGCTATTTCTAATCGAGCTAATAAACAAGAAAGATAATAATTTATTTAGTTTTTGTATGTAGAGCGAACAAAATTACAAAGGCGACCAATAAATGTATTGATGAATTTACTACTGTATAACTGAGTCAACGTATGATGAACACCGTTTTTGCTCCATTAATCAGAAACCTAATATCATCTATTTTTTTTGAGATTATGATTCCTGGGGGCTGTTTCACAAAGTTCACAAGTCGAACTTAACTCTAAGTTGGAGTTAAACATTGTGGAGAGCCATTTGTAGCCTTAAACAAAATATATTAAAAAGTAAAATTTTTAGACGTATTTTTAGACTTTTCATGAACTCCACATCAAGAACACGAAATCTCCTTGATAATAAAAGATATGAATGATTTGAAGAAAAAACAAACATTTGTATGCCTTTTAAGATAACTGTTTTCAAAGAGGCTAATGGCTTTCATAATTCTTAAGTCCAACTTCGAGATAAGTTCACCTTAGGATCTTTGTTAAACACCCCCTGGTATTCTATATTTATATTGATGATTGTGCAAACATTTTATTTCAAAAACGTTCATTTACTTACGTCAGAGTTTTGATGTGCTTGTTGTACAACTTGAACGTTCTCTTCATTCCAGGCTAGGAATTACTGTAAAAAGATAAAAGATAAAAGATAATTTAAATTAAACGTCGTGATATGATGATGATGAGGAGGAGAGGAGGAACAGGAGAAGGAAAATAGGAGAAGAAGAAGAAAAAATGTAGAAGAAGAAGAAGAAGAAGACGAAGAAAAAGAAGAAGAAAAAAAAGAAGAAAAAAAATAAGAAGAAGAAGAAGAAGAAGAAGAAGAAGAAGAAGAAGGAGAAGGAGAAGATGATGAAGAAGAAAAAGAAGGAAAAAAAATAAGAAAGAAGATGAATAAGAATATGATGATGATGATTACGAAGAAGAAGAGGAAGAAGAAGGTAAACAAAATAAATTGAATATAGCCTACTCAATATTCTCGCAAAATACATTTATTGCTATTTATTTCAACCGTCCATAAGCTACCCTCACCAGAACTAAAGAGAAGTCCCAAGTTGATTACTGGACACCACATGATCACTCTGATCTAATTCTAATGCAAAAACATTCAGGTTTTAAACCCAATTTCTGCTCCCATTGCGACGATTGCGACGGACTAAATTCCCAATAAATATTAGAAGTCTCGTCACCCCTAAAAACAAGATGGGTCAAAAAGGTTGGCCAGGCAAGATGGCACCACACTTCAAATCGAAACAACACGCTGGTAGACAGGGGTGTAAGACAGAGCTACATTACCCCTGTCATGCCTTTTTTTAAATATTAGAAGTCTTGTTACCCCTAAGAACAAGAAGGGTTAGAAAGGTTAGTCAGGCAAGATGGCATCACACTTCAAATCGAAACGACACGCTGGTATAAAGGGGTGTAAGACAGAGATACATTACCCCTGGCCTGTCATGCCTGTTTTCAGGTAAGCTGAAACCCAAAAGACGTAATTATCTCATGATCGGGGAGCAACAGACGAGGATAAATGACATGGATAGAAAAACAGAGAACCTCATCCAAGCCCGGATCAGATTTCGCTTCTAAGTGATAAAGGGGGTGACCTTGGGCATTTGAAAAACAGACCCGGGTAAGAGAGAGATTGGGTTGCTTTAGATCAATCTCAGTCTGTTGCTTCATCCAACATTATAGGTTCAAGGGTGAACACCCGATCAATAATGTATTTCAATGAACTTGATGAATTAAACATAGGTATATTCGGTATACGATCGCCATATGTCAAGATCCAAGACATATTATCTGTGCTATAATAATAAGAAAATGTATAGATAATAATATAAGATTTGTAAGGCACCAAAACTACTTAATAGAAATAGAATTCTTAGGCGACTTTTTCTTCTTCTTTTTCTTCGTCTTCCTCCTCCTTCTCTCCATCTTCTTTTTCTTCTGCGTTCCTTCAACTCAGAAGAATCTTCCAAGTCAGCATTATACACACAGAAGGTGTGAAGAGTATTAAACGGGAAGTCAAAAGAAAGAAAGAAGTGGTATGGATGATAATATATATAAGAACCACAGAAATATACAAAACATTAACGGCTATGAGGAACATGGCGTGGCGTGCATCTAGCCAAGGTAGCGCCGGTAAAATGTTTTTTTTTTTTGGGGGGGGGGCGCAACGAAAATACATGAAAGTAAATGAAAATCAGATAACAATGCAATCAAATGATGAGATGGCGTAGGAATGGTCTTGTCGTCCGCTCTTAACGTTGCCACCCCCTCTCCTTTCTCTTTCCTCTCGGTCTCTCATTGTAATTAATTAGATGGGAGGGGGAGAATGTGTGCCCCTTTGACCCCACCAATAGCTACGCCATTGGATGTGGATATAATAAAGAAAATTGGAATTGAACTGGGTATCGAGTTGGAATGGAGATTATTCTGTTGAATGAAATGAAAAAGCGCATCTGACTTGTGAAAGCAACCGAAAAGTAAACAGAGCGAACGAACAGATGAAGAGGTAGGGGAAAATGAAAGAAAAACAAACCGAATGTAATCGAAGATTCCATTACATATTAATGTTATTCTCGAATTGACCTTGGCTTGAGGGGCTGGATAGGCTAGATTGAATTAGGAAAACAGAACGGCCACCGTCATAGGAAATTAAACATGTGCCGGACGTGGATACTGCCAAGGTGTTCAGAAAATTACATTAATATGATTTCATATCATGTCTCGACGATCGATAGCTCTAATAAATGAAAATATGAGCGAGAGAGAATCAGAAGAAGAAAGAAAAGACAGTAATTGGACAAAAATAACTGTTTCTTACAAAGCGCTTTACTCGACCAAATGTCTCATTATATTTAATAGGTAATGTTTTTGAAATAAATGTAACAAGAATATAAAAGTTTAAAAAACGGCAGATCTTATTTCAAGTTTTCGTCGAGTCTAATTTCGAAGGCATTCATGGCCAAACATTACAATACTGAAAGATCAGTATTACACAATCATGATAAAAACACATCTTCGCTCGAGTGTTTCATGGCTTAAACATCAAAATGAATTCTCTTGATTGAGCATTTTTTCCCTTTTTCGAATATATTTTCTGATAACGAATTCTAGACGATCAGTCTCGGGCGATTCTTTCATCGAGCTTCCTGTTGCGGAGTATCACCGAGAAAGTTAATACTACCGGAACACACCTGTAATCACAATGGCGAAGTATCGGGGACAATTACCAATCTGCTAGGGGTGGCCATCTCTCTCTAAAAAAACAACACTTTTTCGTGTTTTCTTTCAATTTTTTTATGCGTAACGAAGATAACTTCAAGAATGTTTCTTTAAACATCCACCCACCGAGTTCTTCCGATGTAGTTATCATGTTTCCTATGTATTCCATCTCGTTTGTAATAGTAATCTTGGTGTTTTAATATCATCAGCATTCCCCAGAGACATTTTAACGCTTTATCGCAATCCGTCTACAAAAAAATATATTATTTTTCCTCCGTAATATCCACTTAGCCCTGATTTTCTAGTCACTCTAGCCATGCTAGGCTCTCTCTTTCTCTCTTTCTCTCCCTCTCTCTCTCTCCCTCTCTTGCTCGCTCTTATTTTCCCCTTAATATTCTATCATTTTTCTGAATTTCGAAAGTTAAACAAAATCAAAATTCTGAAAACATTGTATCATGTTTAATGATTTGTTAAAACATGTAAACTTATCTTTTTCGTGGAAATGAAATTTTCTATAAATATGAACGGTTTTTATAATACTACAGTCTATTGGGGAAAATGCATATGGTAAAACCAGTCACTCAAAGATTGTTACTTTTTGGAGGCTTCAATATTACACCATATCACAGACACTGATAACACGTAGGTTTATGTATCTCAGATTTGTAACACTGGAAACATTGCCTTTGGATGCAAGACGCGTATACACAGATGTCAGCTTCCACATGTCATGGCGAAGCTTCCTAGGGTGACAGTCGCGTATCTAACCGGAACACGGTAGTGGGAATGGGATAAAAAAAAAAAGGGAGAGAGAGAGGAGATAGGACGCGAAATATATAGATAGAGAGAGAGACAGACAGAGAGTGGGGGGGGGGGGGGGTGGAGGTTAACATGACACATTATACCCTCCATCGATGGCCTTGTTCTCTTGCATTTCATTCACTAAACGATTCATGCGCCCCTTCCCCTATGACGCCCTTTTCCCTTCAATGACTGAATCCGTGATACAGGCGAAGATGGGGAAATAGGTGTACGAGGGAGAGTGAGTATTACCCCCCCCCCCATGTTTACCGCCAGTTAAATAGGAAAGAAAGCACTATTTACAATTTACTTCAGAGTGCATTTTACACTATAAGCATGATAAGCACAAAATTACCATTTGTAATTCTGAATTGATTTGTTTGATAACTCCCTTCACACAAGTACACAAAATACCCTAGCAGAAGGTCATCTTGATACTTACCCAACCCCCCCCCCCCCCCCACCCACTCACCCTTTCAGTCACCCTTTCTCCCCTGTCACAGGCCTTCAGCCTAATAACCTTTCAACGTCACAATGCTTATGTTCGATGCCTCTTACACAGACTGCGGGGGGCATCAGGTCGGTGAGATAGACACGTATGTTTAATGCATCACACCGCCTCAGTAAACATGGGCTTACGGGGGGTTAGTGGCATAGAATCGAATATCTAATCGCAACCCGATACATCGACGAATGGCGAAGGGAGAAATCAGAGTTTGTAACAGAAAGGGGTCTTGAAGAGAAAGGGAAAGTAACGGACATATAAAACCAAGGATTTAACAGATATAGAGGAGAGAGAAAACAAGAGGGATGTGGAAAGGAGAAAGTATTGCAGAGAAGGGGTGGACGAGGGGCATTGGTTTCTAAGGGGCAAATTAAACAAAAAAATCCCTCCTTTAAAATTAGGGCGTCAGGTACAAACTGGTGATTAGTATGAAAATATTACACATCAGTGAGGGCATTAGTAAGAATTACCCACACAAGGTACCTTTGGAATAGTCTAACACGCCCAAGGCGATAGCCGATGGTGTTTGGACTGTTTTGAAGGTACCGAGTGTGGGTAATTTTACTACTGCCCGAACAAAATTATGTGTATTATTTGTTTTATAAAATGATTTTGATAATGACCGGTCATTATAACAAATTGCCTGGTATCAACCAAATATTTGATTAGGATCCACGTCATCATCTTAAAATTTCATATATAGAACATGATTTATCATCATGAATTTAGATA